>CALNHX010005939.1:61036-98433 GCA_940337035.1 Agriotes lineatus | reverse complement strand
GTGCCAACCTAAAAAAAAAATCACAACCATTTATGGTCACGCGGTATTTCCCTATGTTCACACCGTAAGTGAAACACTCGCTATAACAAAATTCGGCAAAAATCTGTGGCTCGTTCTAGTTTGTTTAGGTTAGTTGCAGTATTTGTCCTTTTTTTATTTCCACCGTCGGCGTTATACACGATGGCTGTAGTGTCTACGGTAGTACGGTACGTCCAGTTGGCGTTGTATCCTATGCACTAATCGCTTAGAATATGCCTAGGCAAATATCATTCGCCTAAATTTGTTTATGCCTACGACATATCCATAGTGCCAAAGCATCAATGCGCTATAAATGGTTAAGAAAAAATGAAAATAGTAGCGAAACAAGGATTTTACAAACTCTTATGAAAAGGTGAAAATACGGGCACGTTATTGTAATATAAAAATTACGGCAGTGGCCATTTTGGAGAAAGTACACGTTTTATATTATATATTTTTTTATTTACCAATAAGACCTATCAGAGCCTACTCTTGTTGATGATATTTAATTATATTTCAAATGTAATACTTTCACCATACAAATGCCTGCCTCCTCTCCTGCCATAATTTTTTTTATTTTATGTATTCAACGCATTTTTTACACAACCACAATTTGTTTTGCACCAGCGTAAACAATATCAAAATTTCTTTCAGTGAAGCATTATAATCAGTGCTATACAGAATTTTATTAAAAACAATTGATTTCTAGTCACCTAGTGAGTAATATATGATAAATAGAATATTTTATATTTTTTTGTCATTTCATACCATTCATAAAGTTTGAACTCAGATAAATTTCGAAACTCATCTGATAACTAAAATAAAACCAAGTCCAATGTTTTGTAAATAATCTCATGTAGTCTGCTCCATTAATTACCAACGCTGATAAAAATTATGAATGTACTTATGTATCTTATATCGCAAAGTCCGACCTACTTCTACAAGCCGTAAATAAAAATTGAGTAACTTTTTCAATTACGATATTCAACATTACGAAAACAGCTTTTCTGGTCCCATATTTAATTATTCCCTCAAACTTCCAGATACTCGCCAGGAGTTCAGGTATTTAAATTTAAATCCATTGCTGTTGAGAGTAAATAAATTGCATAAATTACGTCACACTGAAGTGGGAAGCTTTCGCACCGACCGACTCCTTCAACCGTCGGAATTAACGAGTACAATTTAGGTGTTCTGATTTCTATTGTGTTTCAAATGTCAGGCTGGAATTCTAATCAGATTTGGATTTTTGGCATTTTAGGGTTGCACAATACTTGCACCACTCGATGAGGTTGTTAGCATTTGAAATTTGGTGAGAATTTGTGTTTAACAACTGAAAATCTAATCAGGAGGAAATATATTTACGCCGACTGATAAAACCTGGCCCCCACGACGCAGCCTTATGCAAACCAAACCTTAATTTGTGTAAAAAAATATAATAATTGGAATATTCAGGATATTTATAACAGCCATAAATTATAATAAAGTTTGGTAAAGGAGTCTCGTTTGGAACATGTTCTCACGTCTAATTGGAAGCTTCGTTTTAGGAAATCACAAGTAGAAACGCATCTTTAGGATTTGTTTTAATGCAAAATACAGCCCACATTTGTAAAAATATTAGTCACTTCCTTATTCAAGCAATCGCCCTACATTTGCAACCTTTTCAAAACTAATCGGAGCCAAGGATTTCCGAATATGAATTTCCTAATTACGAAACAAACGCTCATATTTTATCTCATGCCGGGTGCGATAAGAATGCGGTTTTGGCGCCTCGAAAGCGATTTTCTCACGCATTTTCCTGTGGGCTAGATTCAGCCGAGCAACTTTTGGTAGCCAAAATTGAGCTCTTTAAGAAGTTAGCGGGAATTCTTGAAATTAAGATTAATTATCATTTAACGACACAAATTCATCACGTGGCGCAGTTTCGAAAATGAAACTTATATCCGTTTGGTTTAAATATAGCCGACTTTCTGCCCTGAATACGACTCGGCTTTATGAAGTCGGGCTTTTGACATATGGAAAATTGCTCTGAATTACTCTTCTGGTATTTAATTGAAACCTTTTGCGCTGCTTGTTTAAAAATGGGGCAATGTCGCACAAAATGCGTATTTAAATCTAAATTAATTTTGACGAAGGACAAAATAAATACTAATTAAGCATTTGAAGTTATAAACATTTCTTTGTGCTCTAAGCTACACAATGTGTAATAGTATCATAAATAATGCATCACTGTCACAATTTCATGATAACAGTATTTTATTGTACATAAACAACAACGAATATAGAAAGTTTAGTGCCTTGAAATACATCACAATCACCATATTAAGTAAACTGTTGTTTTATTATAGACAAAACCGAAGACCGATCCCACATTATAACATTATTAAAAATAGCACATGATTTTGACTTGACTTAACGTAACGCTTCAAACCTAATAGTCACTGAGCATTATACATGAACATGCTTGTTCCATAACATGTGGGAAGTACTTGGGGGTCCATACAGGACGTGAAAATAAAGTAAAAAGTTGATATAAACGTATGACCTAAAACGCATAGTTGCCAAATTATAGCCCACTGTGTGTTCGAAAACAACTTATAGCTTTTTATTGTTGTAAGTTGAAAGCTATTAATGTAAAATTTAAAAACACAATTAATATATTAGTTAAAACAAGTGTTTAATGTGTCCACCTTGTGCTTGAATGCATGGCCACAGCCGCCTACTCTGGAATTTCGCATACGTGCAAATAATCCAGACGTCATCTTAATTTGTTACCATCCTTGATACACTTGTTGGCGAAGTGTTTCAATATCGTCAATAGGTATAGAACAGATGATAGATTTTATTTGCCCCAATAAGTAAACATCGAGTGGTTTCGAATTTTGACATAGGTACCTACTCATTGAAACGACAATCTAGATTTAATTTTCATTTTCTTAGTTTTGTTAACACAAAGTGACCTGTAACTCGATAATGCATTTTAGGTCATATATTTATATAAA
Organism: Agriotes lineatus; assembly: GCA_940337035.1. Taxonomy (NCBI): domain Eukaryota; kingdom Metazoa; phylum Arthropoda; class Insecta; order Coleoptera; family Elateridae; genus Agriotes; species Agriotes lineatus. The sequence goes on along the minus strand of CALNHX010005939.1, from coordinate 95,416 downwards.
CTTTTTCATCATTTTCACGTCATATATATACTTTCCAAGTACCTACTTGCCACATGTTATGAAACACCCTGTATATACAGAAATAAAAAACAAAACAGTTATAGTATACAATTGCGACACTTCAACATGTACGTTGTTTTAGACTAAAAATATATGGAAAACATGCTCAATATATATAAATTTATATTCACGTCATAACCCTTAAATTTTATTTGGAATATTAAAAATTAAGTGTGGAATTTACTTGCGACTAAACTGCCTTGCATACAATTTAAGTAAATTGAACAGAGAGAACTAATAGAGAGAGAGAGAAAAATATGGTTAGCCCCGAATGGAATAACAGTTAATCAAATTCATCATATTAATAGAAAAAGGCAGATGCACGAAAATAGAAGGAAAATCTTACAACAGAAGAGAGCACTATAGAAATATAAACAAAAGGTAGCAGGGAAAATTCAAAGCAGGGGCGAGGAAATGGAGAAGATAGAAAAACAATGAAATACAGTTCTGCCAGGCGACAGAGAAAACCATGCTACAACAAGACACAACAGAAAATAAAAACCAATACAATACACAAAGAAATAATGTATAACATTGTGTGGAGTAGACAAAAGAAACGAAAATGGTGCTCATTGAATATGAAGAAATTACAACAATAAAGATATCAGGAATTACTACCGGTGTACTAAGACTATAAAGAAGAGATTTCAAGGAAGTACGACATTTTGCAAAGACAACGAAGTTAGCTTAATAGGTCGACAAACAGAAATATAAAAAAGTTGCAGAGAATACTTTGTAGGAGAACCAGATGTACAGGAAAATATAGAAAACGAACAAGATTCAGTCTATATTCTATGAACATAATACCCAGCTATACTTGTTATCTATTGATTTCAGGAAGACATACAGCAACGTACTACATAATTAGCCAACTATAAAATAAATAAGTGAAGTGGAAGTACGCCAAAATAGTGAACATGTGAACATGTAAAAGTACCATTCATCTTGGTGCTGGAAAAAATAGAGAAAAATAGCAGAAAGACTACAACGAGCAATAGAGATGACAGCTTTAACATTAAATATCCAGAAAAGCAAGTACATACATGCTAATATAAAGACGAAGAAATTAGAACCATGATAGATTAATAATACAAAACGAAGAAAATTTATTTAAAAGTGTACACGCTATTTTCTGGGTAAAGTGGTTAATAGTATAATAAATGTGATGGTGGATGGTATATAACATGTGAGCAAACGAAAATGAAATCAAGCTTGGCTTTGAAAGATTTGTTTCATAAATAATATGTTGGTGGCACTGTAAGTCAAATTCGAGGTTAGCAGGTTAGGTTTTACGTCAGTCTGTGTCAAAACTGACGGAAAAGCTAACCTGATAACCTCAAATTTGACATAGACTTACAGTGCCACCAACATATTATTCATAAAACAAATATTTCAAAGGCAAGCTTGATTTCATTTTCGGTTGCTCACATGTTAATTGAATCGCTTAATATAGATTCTGGCAGGGGAACATCGAAAAGGATATGATAAATGGAGTAGAGAAAGAACCTTAGCAGCCTGAGAGTTACAGACTGAAGAAATACTACAAAAGAAAGTGGAAAATAGTAGTCAATGAAGCCTTGGGCTTACATGCCCCATAGTACTGATGTGCAAATGTATTTCATCAAAATTTCGTTTTCAAAGCTGTTATGCCTAGTTTAAATACTTAACTTGTAGAAATCTAAAGCCCAATGTAAACTGTATGTTTCCTTAGATTGTGTTTAAAACAGTAGATACAAATTCTATTACTTGTAAAACTAAGTAATATTATTAATTTGAAATCGGCATTAAAGCACCTCGAAATCGTCATTAAAATACGAGAAATCGGCAGTACAGTAATCCATGGTTTTACGACTTTTTTGTAGGTGGCGAGGCGACAGATAAACGTCAACCGACATTAACATAACCTACAAATGTTGGTTAAAATTTTGTAATTTCACGATTTCTCGATTTTAAAATAAAACATAATGTACCCTACGGGCCTCGGCAACTAAATTCACATTCGTGATACAAATCCAAACTTCAGTGCCTTGGTATACAAACTACTATTGGTTTTAGGCAGTTCTTTTATTATACAGTATGGAAATAAAGTAACGGATAAATCCATTAACGTCGTTGATATTCATTTTTATCAAAATATCTCGAGGGGTGTAGCGATTTTGGACCATAGCGAATATTTTCAGCTGATTTTCAGTTTCTTATGTAATTTGCTTTTTATGATATGACGTCATCGACTTTTTTTTAATAATAACAACCTATATTTTTATTATTGATTTCGGTAGTACTTTTTATCCCGTTTCGAACGGTATATACTTTTTAAGATGTTGCATTTGAAAAAATCGAGAAAATGGTCTTAAAATTTAAATAATAAAAACCAATGAAATGAGCAGAATAAATCTAGTTGCCGATGGATAAAATAAAAAAAGATTAGTTTCATGTCAGAATTAAACAATTTATAAATGTCATAACAAAATAAGCCTCCTTTTTCTAAATTAGAATTTACGTTTAGCAAACTAATTTATGAATAAAAATGGTTTTTAACATTTAAACTTTAAGACCATTTTTTCTGGATTTTTTTCAGATGTAACATATTGAAAATTTTATATCATTGGAAACAACATAAAAAGTACTACCAAAATCAATAATAAAAAATACAGGTTGTCATTTAAAAAGAGTCGATGACGTCATAACTTTTAAAACAAATGATGTAGCAACATAATGGTTGTTGTAGTGTAGGTCCTATAATTAAAATTGTTATACGCCTTCCAGATTTTTTCATAAAAATTAATATTAACGAAGTTAATGAATTTATTCGTTACTTTATTTCCACACTGTATACCAAACCACATTAAAAGTAATAATTTCAATATTTACTAACAGCAATAACCGAGATGTAAGTGAATTTAATATTGTTATTTATTTCATGTAGGAATTCCTAAATTCGGCTAGTTTGTTACATATGGTACAGTTTTATTGCAGTTTTATAAAATTGATTTAGGACTATTGTTTCTAAGTGTTCTTCTTTTGGTGAGAGAGGTGACACTCGCATATCGTTGTCGATACACAAAATTTGCCTTCTTTTATAATGTAAAAAATAGGTTATTTTTATTTTCGTTAACACTGACGACGTGTACGAAGCAATATTAATATTATTTTTTCCCGCTGCTGATCATGTAAGTCAGTGATACAGCCTTAGTAACAAAACGTGTAAGTCGGTGATTATATTTGTTTGCTGCTTTTTTGACAACGGAACTTAATATTATTATTAAGTTCCTAGGATAATAAAATTAGCAAAGCAAGATGCAGATTTAGACGTTTTGTTTATAAATTGCAAGTGTTTAATTGACATGTGACACTCACAGGTAACACGACTCACGAAAACTAATCCTGGTGACAGGTGACAAACCAAACGATTTTTTCAAAAATCTAGGAAAATTTCGATAGGCAGCGGGAAAAATATAATAAGATAACTCGGAATGTATCGCCTATTAACATTTTCGGCAGGCAACAAGCCGCGACTTCGTCTTGGCTTGTACTTGCCTACCTCAAATGTTAATAGAGCCTTACATTCCTTGTTACTTAAATAGCTATTTCGACGGTTGTAGAAAAAATATTATTTATGAATATTTTTAAAGTATTTTGATGAAGATGTAGAAAAAAACCTTGTATTGTGCGTGAAATACTTTGGTGCTTTCGATTGATTTTTCAATCACCAAAATGTCATTTCGTGCACGGGATACATAAATAACTATTATTTAAGGAACGCCTCATTAACGTATATTAAATTCTCATACTTTACATGTGCACTGTAGATTTGAGACGATTAAACTCATATGTAGTGAATCCCATATGCCGCTATATTTTTGTCACTTTGACAGCTTTAATTTTTAAATCGAATAAAATGTTGTTTACTTTTTACCTCCATAACAAGAACCTTGCAATAACGCATTCGTTAAATGTTCATATCAAAATACACTCCAGGTTTTAATTTTCTCCATATTAAACTTTTAATCTCAAATTTGATTTCCAATCGGTAAATTTAGTCTACAAACTATCAGATAAAACGACTCGTCCTGCGGACTAGTCATTCTACCAGTGACAGTTTGCCTTGTCAATTTACCCTGGAAATCAAATTCTCGTAAAAACATGTAGCTTTAATCGGATAAAATCAAACTTCTTCTATATTTCCTACAGATAGTTTTTATTTTATCTCTTGGCAAAATTAAGGGATCATCAATAAAATTCATAATAATTTTATAAAAACGTAACTCATTCTAATAAAGTTAACAAATTAATGTCCTTCTCTTGTTTTGAAGCTACCAGTATTCCTATTCCTTACAGCAGCTCTCTGCACCACAGATTTGTTGGTGTTCAAAGCTCTTTGAGACTGTCTTTCGCGAAGGAATAGTTTTTTATGATACCTCCTCTGGGGTCAAATGACGTCTAGGCATACTTAAGATAAATAATAGTAGCAAAGAGCATATTATGCTCTTTGATAGTAGTGTGTATACCAAGGCACTGAAGTTTAGCTTTCTATCACGAATGTGGATTTAGTTACCGAGGTCCGTTAAACCACATGAGGGATAAAAAGGAACTTCAGTGCCGAGGTGTACACTATGTTTTATTTGAAATCGAGAAATCTTGAAATTACAACATTTTAACCAACATTTGTAAGTTATGTTAACGGCGGTTGATGTTTATCTGTCGCATCGCCACCTACAAAAAAGTCGTAAAAGTAAAACAACAGGATTACTTTACTGCCGATTTCTAGTATTTTAATGACGATTTCGAGGTACTTGAATGCCGATTTCAAATACAATTTACTTTTTAACATGTAGTAAAAGCTAAAATTTTCGTAAAAATATTATTGCTGAGAAATACAACTATAAAAATTGACAATTGTAGTTATATTCGTTTCCACAAATGTCCAGTCTTTGTCGTAAATGTTTCGTGAGCATGACGTACTAACTAAATAACTTAGAAAAAATTACATTTGCAAATTTTAAGGGTAGTAGTCCTTAATTGTCCAAAAGTGTATTAGCGGTTTCCTTGCTATTTCTGAAACGTTTTTCTTTCCAAATATTCACGTATTAACGTCTTAAGCATTTATTAATTCATCGCAAAGGAAATTGACGTAAAATAATTGCTAAATTATTACAATGAACAGTTTTGCAACGAACTATACACCTATGAAACTGAAATAATTTGTCATTTATAGCAGGTGACATATCGTATTTAAATAAAATCATATTCAGAGTAGTTCTGTTCTATCTCTAAATAGAAGTAAAATAAATGCTAGTAAATTAAACAATACTGCTTATTTAACGTGTAATTCATTAAATTCAACTTTTATTTCAGATTGAAACAACATTTCGTACGTTTTTGCAGTTATCACTCTTCTCTACTGCTGTTTTCGTTTCTCTTAAATCTCCGTCTTATTCCATACATTTAGTCAAATAAATTTGAAAAGCCGTTTTCGTGGTCTTTGAAGATTAGTTTGTTTAATCTAATAGTTATTTGTATCGAGAGATAAAAAAACTGATCCTTAGCTGGCTGTGGAAATTCAAACATACTATCCACTCACAAAACTCGTGAACTGTCAAATCGCTGTCACGATGGTACCTTGTTTAAATTCTGTTTTGGAACTTCTGCTTTTTGATTTTGGCAGAACTGAAATTTTGGAAATTTAAAAACTTGACTTATGTCACACTCTCTTGTGAAAAAAATAATCTTCAAAATTCTTTAATGTTTTTGAATACACTTCAATTGCAATGGAACAGAAACAAAATAGGGTTTTATTATTGAAAAGAGAAAAAGGCTATAGTTAATAACTTTTTTTCTATAGCACATGTTAAAGTGTGCTTTTATCAACTCAAAACAAAAGGTCAAGTTTTACTTTAACAGCAAGGGTAGATAAAGTAGCACTTTAACATCAAGGATAGATAAAGTAATTTAATTTTCTAACTTTTATTTAAATTAAATATGACAGCTTCGTATTATCGTAGCAACCCAATCTAGCTACTGACATTTTGAAATGTGATTGACTGTCATTATTGTCTTTTGAAATTGTTAAAGTTCTTGCTATAGAAAAAAATATTGTATTATACACGACGATAAAGTTATTTCTATCCACTCTTGAATCATTAACGTCTCGACTTCGTCTCGACGTTAAACGATTCACTCGTAGATAAAATTTAACTTTACCGTCTTGTATAATAAATTACTATTACAAGGAAAAACTTTTGACACATGTAACATAACCTAACTTTAAATATTACTAGAAATCACTAGATATTTATAAAATTTGACATTGAGTTTTGTGAATGGATAGTATATGAATAATATGTTGGTGGCACTGTAAGCTTATGTCAAATTCGAGGTTATCAGGTTAGGTTTTGACACAGACTGACGCAAAACCTAACCTGCTAACCTCGAATTTGACATAGACTTACAGTGCATAAAATCCAATAGTATGAATGAGTAATGCGAGTTCATAATAGTAATTTACGCTACAAGTGCGTAAAGCTACTCTTTAGGCACGAGTGGGGTAAGGTTAAAACGCGAGTGAGCGAGCGTTTTAAGCCCCACGAGTGATTAAAGATGCTTTACGCATGTGTATCGTACAATATTTTATCTACGATAGAATCTAAAGAATACGGTAAATATAAAAAATATTTTACATAAGTATAAATTAGAATTATACTACAATGGGTCCTAATTTTGAGTGTTTTAAAAATTTTAAAACACGTTGCTACTAACTCCGTGCCTAATGAAATTTTTTAAGAACGTTGCTATTAACGACGTAAACTAATGAAAACATGTTATTAAACAGTCGTTTTACAAACTTTAAACTGCCAATTAAAAGGCAATTTTACACACTGTCGTAGATAATAGTAATTGATTTTACGCAAGAGTTATGTACAATATTTTTTCTACAATGAAGGTTATAGCCAACCTTATATAATTTTTTTCAAAAATATAAAAACACTACTGTTGATTTCAAACATAATTTGACAGATGGGTGCAGTATAATATTTAACGTCATTAGGCCTATTATAGCAAATACTGGTTTCGGTTGAATTTTATAATCCGAGGAGATAGCTGAGATTTATAATCAACCAAGTCCGTTATTTGCATATCGGCTGTATGTTGTTCAAGATTTTTGGTAATGAAAATGTATTCATTTGAAGAACAATTTATTAAACATAATTTAAAAATCACACTTGTGCAGTAAAACTGTCATTACGATATCAAAATGAGTGCATAATTTGACATTTACTATACCAGAGTACAAAGTAGTCATTTATGTACTTAGTGCGTAAAAATTAGTTTTATGACTTGAGTTTGGTGAAAAAACGGAACATAAAAGGCGTTTTCAAGACCACAACAATCAAAATAACACACATTTTGAAGTAATTAAATTTTCGCAACACGATGTCAATTTTGAAAAATATATTTTGACACAGTACAAAATATCAACCCAGTCATGACTGAAGCTGTTTTAATCGTTTATCATGAAATTACTTTACGCTTTCGATACGCCTTGGATACGATTCTTTAAGCGTTCGATACCATCATTATGTCTTCGATACCGCTGCTTTTGTTAAAATTTTATTGACAGTGATTAGAATGTGTAAAGTGTCAGTTTTAGAAGTGAAAGTCCAAAAGAAGGTATAATATATCATCTATGCGTTTAATAGCTGTACATTCCCAGTAAATTCTCTTAAACATTATTTTAAGCAGAAACTTCTAACCCACAAGCTGATGAACGAAATGTATTTTCAATTACTTTATTTCAAATATTTAAACAGAACTATAACAAAATTCATCATTTTGTGCAGATATTACAGTGTTTCATGTTTCACCTTTACACTGTATTTTCGTAGTTATTTTCTGATTATTTTATAATTCTTTTCAATTATACAACTCCTTGAAAGGGTTACTTTTACAATTTTTTGAATAATTATACTGCAAACTAGTAGCCTACTGTGCTTAAAAATAAATACAAAAATTTAAAATTCTAAGTAGGACTTTGACCATATGACCAAAGCAGTCGGTGTCTAAGGTTCCTGGTACTCTGCATGCCTAGACCTTGTCCATTAACAAACAAACAAACAAACAAAATACACAGTAGACTCAGTGTTATCAAAAAATGGAATTCTTATATTGTTAATAACTTACAGTAATACAATGTGAATGAATTAAAATTACATTGTTGCCCAAATAAAGAGTGCCACGATATACAAAGTGTATGTCAATAAATAATTAACTTTACGAACTGTCAATTAAACTTAAACGTCCCATAAATGTTAAATGATGCCTCCAATATTCCTATAACCGCTATAAAAAAAAATAGAATAGTGCGTTTAGTTGGTGCTTCAGCTTTCCAGTATATTCAACTTTTGCAATGACTTCTGATTTGATTTTTACCATTTTTCATTTAATTTCGATCGCAGCTTACTAATTAGCTGTAGAATTATTACTGCTTTCAGAAAATTTATTAATCAAAGTTGCATACTTCTAATAAACATTTTAAATTAAATTTTATGAAACATGTCATTGTTGTTATTCGGTTTTAAGTAATCAGAAGAATCTATTTTATTAAATTTTCATAAGTAAAAGCTTAAAAATATTTGTAAGTCATGTGTACATGTGTATAAAATACACATATACTTAATAGCTATATATCGTCTATGTAATTTCCTAAAATGCATTTCAAATTGTCACTCTAAAATAAGTTTGCAATTATGTATTAGGAGGTATAGCTGTCAATCAATAATTTTGATATTTATAATCAGAAATTAATTAAATATAGGCCAACTAGTGACGCCGCCGAGACGAGAAAATTCTCGATCTCTTCTCGTCTCGTCTCGTCTCGAAATTCGAGATCGAGGTTGATATTTTTCGATCTCGAATTTTCAAGATGAGATTAATCCAAGATTATCCCAATTCTTGATCTCGACTGTTTTTCAGTAGTATTTTTAAAACCCACATGAAAACTTAATAGAAGCCGCCCAGACGAGGAAGTGCTCGATCTCTTCTCGTCTCGTCTCGAAATTCGAGATTGAGATTGATATGTCTCGAATATTCGGAACGAGATTAACTAAATTCTCGATTTCGACAGTTTTTCAATGGCATTTTTAATAACTAAATAGAACAGTTATAGAGCTTTTTGAATCTTTTTATAAATCTTTCACAAGGATTACTCTAAAATAACCGCATCCTTGATTCGGTACGCACGGCACATTCTTAAAATTTGAGAATCGACATTCGAGAATTTTCGAGATGGAGATCGAGAATGGGTAAATCTCCTCTCGTTTCGTCTCGTTGCAACACTAACCCAACTGAAAAAGATATTATTTAATTAACAAGAACATTTTTAAGTCCATGTCCAAATGTGCTTTTAAAGAGAGGAAAGTCTTGAAGGTTTTTTATTAAACTACTTCACAAGCATACTTTTTACTAATTGCCAATTTTTAAAAGAAACTACCGACAGTACTCAAATATACTGTGTTAATGCTCTGACATATAAGAGCTACTTTTGAATGCATATGGCTCGAAAATGGTTAAAGAATGCCAGAAGGACGAATTGTGGAAGAAAGGTTATAAAAAATCATTTAGAATGTTTGGTTAACGTAAATCTAATCTACGTTAAATGAAAACCATACATATGTCGCTCATGGTACCTTATGAAAACTGAGCAATTATGGAGAATTATTACCAAGATAGTTCTAAGTTGTATTAAAAATAACAACTTAAGGTTGCTAATGGAATGTATATTTCAGGAATTACTTTAATACTTCTATACTACTTACTAACGCTTGTAAAATATTTTTATGTGGCTTTAAACAACTCGAAATGTTTATTTCCAAATTTTTCAGCTATCTAAATATTGTTTCAATTCATGGCTCGGACAATTTTAACGCATAGTATTAGTATTGACTAAAATTAAATAAACAAATAGTTTAAACATGTTTAGTCATTTGCTAATAAAAGGGGGTTACAATGTATTGATTGATTACTGTAAATCGCTTCGTATTTTATCATTCTTCTAAAACACAATATATCTATATGAATCAGAACACTTGACAACCTTATGTGTCATAATTATTATGTAATTATGTGATCATGGAGGCTAAAATATTTCAATTTTTTAAAATGATAAATATTGGCAACTTTTATCTAATTTTTGACTGAATTCCGACAATTTCGACTATTTCAACGCCGTGACATATTTTAGCTTCCACAATAGCATTACTAGATTATACCAGCTTTTACTGTTCAAAATTCGACATAACGGCCACTATAATTAACGACCTCTCTGTACAAATCGCTGGAAAATTAAAGTTTCAGTTGTAGTCAACATTATTAGAATCTTTTATGCTTGCTTTGATCAAGAACCACACAAAATCCAACTTGTTAACGCTTGCAATGCCAATGGGGAAAGGCAACATAATAGTTTTCTTGGCTTTTCCTAATGGGATTAATAATACACACTCGTAATTATAATGTTTTAAGGTTTATTGAATGATTTAACTACTATTGCCGACTAATTTGGTTGCCGAATTTACTATTCAAATTCGATTTATACAATAGTGCAAAGCTTATTCAATATTGTCTATGTTTTTACATCGTGCAGGCGTTAAAAACAACAAAACAATTACATGCGGGCTTATTGATAATAGAACAGGAAACACGAGCCAATCACTGATTGAAATTAATTGCCCCTCTAAATGGTGATCTCTGCAAGTGGTAAAAAGCTAAACAAATTGCACAGAAATTATTGCAGTAGTACAAATAGCCAACAGAAAAATTAATTGAATAAATTAAAGACCAGCTGCCAAGTGCCTTAATTGGTTCTTATTTATGGCATTGTTAATTAAATAAGAGGAGCTGTTAATGCATGCCTTCATAATGTATTCACTGTTCAAAACGGTGATGGCGCTGGAATCTTTCTAATTTTACAACTCCACATCGGGAATCTGCACGCTGCGCTGAGCATTCGGCAACTGGAAATTTATGTCTTCGACTACTGTTGGGATAATCTGATTTTATGGTGTTTTTCACACTCGTTCGAAGTCAGATTTGAGTGATTTACTTGTGTAAATATAAATTTATAAATCCGCCCATTTCTAGTCATGCGTGCGAAAATAGCCATGGCCCATGGGTAGTTATCGCTTATGTTATGAGGTCACTCAATACAAACAGTTTTTGACAGTTTCATAAATTAATAATAATTGTTAACACAAAAACGCAAAAAAATCTAAACGAATAACCGTCCAGCTGCGATAAATAACTTTTGACACAAGTTCCACAAGCACGTGCTTTCGGAAATTAAGCTAAAATTATTTCTTAATTATTTAGGCATTCGCAATATTTGTTTCATATTTAATGATAGTTACTATTTCTATTTAATATAATAACGACTCCCAATTATTTAAATAAGGGTGCTAACTAAAGTCAATTTCATTAATTAAAGTTGGACATTAAGAGTAAGAATACCTTGAGCAAAAATCCATATGGGATTGGCAATGAAAAAAACCCATATCACATAAACAATATTGGCACGTTTGAAAGTCAACAACAACATTGTAGAGCACGTGGGTACACTGCTAAAAAGAGGAGCGAGATATGCTCATCCCGGCGACTGAGTTCGAACTGGTTGCTTTCAGAAGTGCGATACGACTTAGTTCGCTTCAACGGAGCCGGAGAAGTTCAGGGAGTAGCTTTTCGAATCGGAGTTTGTTCAAGCAAGATATCGTGTGCCTTGACCAAGCCACCTACTATTGTATAGCTTTTCCAAGCAGAAATCGGCGAGGTGGAACCGTGAGCTTCTGGAAGCTGCAACCCAGAAATTATTGTGGTTTACAAGCGCTACTTATTATCGATTTTCGCTAAGAATTATAGGTTGCACTTTACTAGTCGTCTGTCAATAGACATAGATAGACATTAACAATGAAAAAAATTGTGCTATTTATAAGCTTACAGTAAAGTTAATAGCAATTAAAATATTCATAACTTACACAGTTAATACCGATTATGTACCTATTTGTAAAATTTATTATTAAAGCCCATAATAATTTTAATATCAGTAAAAAATTATTTAATATGAGTAGAATAGTATATTATGTTATAAAGAGCTCTTGAGTCACTTTCGCAACGGATCTGTAGACATTTCTCGGACGAACGAAGTGAGATTTGTCGTGAAAAGTGCTTTAGCCCGAATAAAATATGCTATTTTCTCTCCAATCGTGGAAATAATCAATTAAACGTTATAGTTATTTTGAGTTGTACAGAATGCACTGGAGAGTTGTTGCTATAGACTCCACACAAAACCAACAAAGCAAACTGTATTTTCTTTGACTAGTCAGGTAAAATAATATATTACTAGCAGTCCAGTGAGACAAATGTCTCATTTAACGCGCCTTCAAACCTCGATCGGTTAGGCAACCACCCAGACCTGGAAGGTGTCAAAGTGGTTGCCTAACCGATCGAGGATTTAAGGCGCAGAGGGTCGCAGCTACGTTTGGCGGCCGAAACAGTTTTTATTTAATACGCGTTCTATTTGAAAAACGGTCTTTTTGTGATTTCTCGAAAACCGGAAGTGTCACGTGACTGAAATTCGGTTCCTGACCTGACATGACCATTCCAAACATATAACTTTAATAACTTTTTTCTCTATCTCTTACGGTTTGGCTGCTGAAACAGCGTCCCGGACAAAACAGCGTCCCGGACAAAACAGCGTCCCAGACAGACACGTCTATTAGATAAAGGATGACACTAGTGTATAAGTACGCCTTTAAAGCACGTGCGACAAGTTTAAGAGCACGACGCAAAGCGGAGTGCTTTTAACGTCGCTAGTGCTTTAATGGCACTTATACACTTGTAACATACATTATTTTCTCTACAAACGTAACAGAAAGATAAAAACTTAGTTCGGTGACATTTTTTCCACATTTCACATTTCACATTGTCTTAGATATTCTACCTTAGGTTACGTTGGTATTCAAATTTACGGCAACGCGTGTTTTAATATAATATTAAAACACGCCACCAATGGCAACGTGCGAATAAGACGTATTTCGGGCGTTAATATTAAGAGTGCTACAAACGTCACTTTTCACACTAGAAACTGTGCAAAAAGTTGTCATTTTAACACGATCGTAGAAAAAGCATTTTCTTTGACTTCGCAGAAAAATTACAATTTAGTCCTGTCAGTTGGGGCAATAAACGCCACATTTAGTGAAGTTTGGAGAAAAAAAGCATAGTATGTAACTCGTGGGAATTATCTTGATTCACTCGGATAAATTACGCCACTTTCTCATCCGCTAAATATTACTATACTATGAAAAGGCAATTTTAATGAAACTGTTTGTGTTGTCTAGTAACACTATCATATTTTTCTGATATTAACTTTTAGCAGTGTTTCTGAACCTTTTCAAGAGGCGACCCAAATTTGACCAACGATCTTGAACTCATCACCAAAGAGCATATTGTTTTGGCTCTACGTTGTGGCGCCTGTTATAATGGTCTTTATATACTAAAATGGTTTTATGTTATAACAATAATCATTATGTGTTAGTTATTACATCTGACTTTCTACTATACTTTAGTTGATTTTCAATCAATTCTCTTTTAAAAATCAATTTTTAGTAACTTATTTGCCCTTTTATAATTATGGATTATCAATATTATTAAACTCCGGTAGAAACATTGTTACTCTTAACTGAAACACATGTCGGATTCGCTCGTAATCTAGACTGCTTCTATTCCTGAAATTTGATTCTCTTATTTCATGACAACTTGTACGTCTGTCACCTATCACGTTGAATTATGCAATTGCAAAAGCAATTACAAATACTTTCTCGTTACATTACTTGTCATTCAACAAATATCAAGTAGTAAGTACTTCCCTCTTTAAAATGACCTCACTTCACCGTTTCTATCTTTTTCTTTCAGTTTTTTATTTAAATATCTGTATTCTGTCACCTGTTCATGGACCTCGATACTCTCCTTTACTAAGCCAAACGCATCCAGCAATCTCATAAAAATCTCTCAACGTCCAAACAAATCCTAGTACGAACTCCGCCAAAACACCTGGAAAAGCAAAGACTTCCTGGCCAAAACACGACAAGGTACCTACTAACTCTCTCCAGTAGTACGGTCAGCAGCAAACGCCATCCACGTCTTCCTACCGTAATCGAACCAGTCACAAGATATCACTTCAATGACAAGCTTGTCGCATTAGAACTCCATAAGATGAAAACCTCCTATCCACCCAATAAAACTCTACTCTGCTAACAATCTCGATGTAAAACACGTCCAGTAAAACCATTCCCACATCCATTTTCTTCATCCATATCGTCTCCACATCTTTTAATCGTTTAACATTTACTTTTTTATTTTCACCACGCCAATGTTAGTTAATTCACAACCCTTTTATATATCAAACAGCTTTTAACTTCTATAAAGGGTGTATTTTCGTAATTTTAACCGCTTACAATTACAAATGTATTACATGTTTTTGTACCAAATTATTTTTACATACTGATAATTAAAAAATATCTCCTTAGTGATTTAGTTTAGCATATATTTTAGAGTCCAATACACTATGGGCCGGTTGCAGAAAGCAATGTTAAATCTGATGTTAGCTAACGCGACGTCAAAGTGAACAAAAACGAATCAAATCTCAAATGCTTATGGTATCTAATACATTAGTAAACAAAATTTGATGTGATTTTGTTCACTTTGACGCGACGTTAGCTAACACCAGACTTAACATTGCTTTCTGCAACCGGCCCTATATGTACTTTATCATATTTGTCTAACACCCACTATGTTGAATGGTATTTCTCGAATAAGTATTTTCCATTAATCCTCCACTTCGTTTCAGATAATAATTAAATTATGTTAGAATCTTACTGTCTCTTATATAGCTTCATTCAATTGAATTTTAAATTCTATTTCTTTTCTTTACAAATACATTTTAATAATTTTGATATCCTTTTCATACTTAAATTCATCTTTGTAATTTTAATACTGTATTCTTTTAACCTTATTAATCTGATATTAAACCCTTATACTAAAGACCATTACAATATACCGGATTTTTAAATTGTGCTTATAGAGATCTCAGAAATGACAGACATAGAACTTAACGACCTAGAATATATTTGCAAATAACTAAATGTATTGTTTTTAACTTCCTCTTAACTGAAGCTGACAAAGTTTTAATTAATTTTCTACTGAATAGTCCCACTTGATAGATTTTCCTATATCTTGCAATTTGGGAATTATTTAATATAGTTTTATTTTTTACATAATAAATGCAAGCTATACCCAGAGCTGGACAATAAGTAATTACGTTGTAGTTAAATTACTAATTAAATTTCGTTTTGCTGTTTTTCATTGGAATTGAATTACCTACTTCACAAAATACGATAATTGTAATTGGTAACTGCCATTCCTGTTGAAAATTACTTGACATTTACTTTTTGAAAGTAATTAGTTACTACATTTAATTATTCAATTACTTTGATTAATTGAATTACTCTAACGTATTTAAATTACTTTACAAGTATTTGAAATACTTGTACTAATTCAATAGCAATTCAGTTCTTAAATTACTGACCTCGATTGCGTATCAAATCTCTAGAAAGCATAGAATAAAATAAAGCAAATTACAATACGGCATACCTGGAGCAATACAAATATAATTTATGATTTCCTACGACTAGTCGGATAACAGCTAGTTTTGTGGACGAGCAAAAAGATATTTGGTGCAGGCACGTGTGTTTGTAGATGGGTAATCCATGTCTTGTGTCTTGTGTAGTGTAGGCTATGCAGGCTATAGCACTGCAGCTTACAAATAATTATTGTGTAAGAAACGAAAAATATGTCTGCGGTAAGTACAAATTACAAAGTAAAGTACAGTAAAATTATAATTTAATTTTTCCCCATAACAATTGATAACAACTAGCTACAATTAGACGATATTGGTTTACAACAATTATGTACTAATTTCAATTTGCTTGTCTAAAACGATGTACTAGCACAAGGCTACGTAAATATTGCTGTATCCAAAGATACGACAACTATCTCTGGTGAGAGTAATTTAAAAAGTAATTTATCTTGTATAATTATAATTACCAAGTAATTGATATGTAATTACTATTTTATTTGAGCAGTTGAAATCTCTGGTAATTCAATTACTTGACTGGTTGGTAATTAGTAATTGTTAATTAATCACCATTTTAAAGCAATTTGCCCAACTTTGGCGATAGCTGACCATTCCACCATTAACTTTACTTATTTAATACTAATGCTTTCTACCATGACGCATGAGGACCCTTGAATAGATTTGATTTTATTTTTTCATTATTTTTTATTGTGGGCTAACTAACTTACTAATCTCCTCCCATTGAAACTTTCTCTTCAATGCCAGTTGATTTATTTCTGCTTGACAAGTTTTTCTTGGGCTGCATATTTATACTTGTTTCGTAAACTCTTCTTTGGTAACCTCTCCTTGTAAGTAAGTCTCTTCTCTGGCGTTCTGCTTATGTGGCCCGACTATTCCAGTTGTCTTTCTTGTATCGTTTTAATTTAACTGTCCTTTAACACTTTCGTTTCTGATTGTATCATTTCTTTTCTTTCCTTCTATTTTTCTTGTAAATCTCGTTTCGTCTTCTGTTTCATTTTATGAGCGTCTACGATTCACTGCCATTTACCATGTGTTCAAAAAAAAATTACTTAAGAGTTGGCCATGGAAACTAAAAGTAATGTAAATAGCAAGCTTTAGAATTCATTAACTGTGATTGTTGTTGTTGTCATACGTTTATATTATAATTTGCTATGGAAATTCTAAAGTTTGCTGTTTCTAAAGCTTGCTGTTGACATTAGTTTTGCTGTCAATGCCCAACACTTATGTAATTTCCTTTTGAACACACGGCATTAATGTGAACGGATGGCATATGCATATGCTCAGGCGGCCAGCCCGGGTTAGATTCCCAGCAATTCGAGAAGAATTTTAAAAATCGCTAACACCTCTGGTGTCGTTAGCCCTTAACAATGGAACTCTTCCTCGATTTTTATGGAAAAGGCTAGCCACCTACCCGACTTACGAGCAAAGAGGGCCCATAGAACCGCAACATTGTGGAACTAAAGAGGCCGTTGGCCTAATAGAGGAGGAAGAATAGTATTGGCGTGGAAGTCATTACTTTCCTATTACTTTCACTTTAAATTCCTTTGTCGCTTATATTTTGTCAAAAAATTTGTTCTTGGAGAATTAAATATTGTTCCAACCTTTCGTATTCCATCATGAATTTCTATGTCTTGCTTTGCATTTCGTTCTACTATCTTTACTAAATGTTAAAAGTTACATGCTTGCTCTACGTTTTGAGCTTCTAATGTCGTTGTATGTGCATATTAGGGATGTTCCGAATACTCGTATTCGTATTCGTATTAGCGAGTATTCGCTATATTTTCAATATTTGTATTCGTAATCGTATTCGCCTAAATTAACACCAATATTATACGAGTATTTGACATTAAAATTATAGAAATATAGATAAGAATTTTAATAAAAATATAAAACAGGTATTCATACAGTAAATATATTTTTTTTAAATATTAACCATTCTGTAACATTAAATTAAAAAAAACTATTTTCCATACTATTTCTAAAATTTGCAGCGCGTACAAAAACGATGTTGATGTTGATATTATTCACTCAAGGTCATGTATTCGTATTCGTATTCGTATTCGCGAATATTCATAAGAGTATTTGTATTCTGTATTCGTATTCGCCACACATCCCTAGTGCATATTAATCCTTTTCCAGCAACCAACCATTATTGTTGTTTTACGTCGACTCCAAATTCAACGAACGCAACAACAACATATCCGAATTATAATGTGTCAGAAATTATCAGTAGAACAACCAAAAAATTATTGTTTAGTGCACAAGCTGCCAAGCCTATGGCGATACCAAAAAATATTGTGCGAACCGTGTAACTACGTAAATTGTGAAGATACACATAATAGCACAGAACGTAAGAAACCCAGAGAACTGCCACCTGTATCCGCCCTGTGTACGGAACAACCCATGAAATTATAAATATTGCTGTGTATATAAAGATCAGCAGAGGAAAAAAAAGCAAGCATGTAGTCAGAAATTTGCCCAATATAAACAGTCAAATAATGAAACTATTCTAGATCATAGCGGGTGTCCTAAAAGTCTTGAAAGTAGATAATACTAGCCCAGCTGGTGTAATATTTGGAGTTAGTCCCAAATTTGGAGTTTCTGCTATGGATTCTGTTGTTTTATAGTTTCACAATATTTCGTACACTATAATACGATAATTGCAACTGTTTGGAAATTTTGCACCATGAATTACCAGAATTAAGTAAATTGACAATAGCTTTACCAAGTACCATTTTTGCAAAAAGAATATAGACACCAGACTGTCAATATGTTATTAAATAACAAACAGCTTGTTTCAGTTCAACCAAAACATGCTTCGGTGAACGAAATGATATTTTGATCACATGGGCCAAATGAAATGAGTCGATAATTTATTTTTAATTTAATGTTTCTTGACTACTTTTTATAATTTGTTATTGCTAAAGCTGTTTTAAATATTGCTTAACACTCCTACAATTATGATATAAGTACATTGCTCAAAAATATTTTCTTTTGTGGGTACAATATAAAGATACCTGAAAAATCATAACTGGGTCAAATAATGTGATTCTGGGCTAGTAGTCATTGCCAATTGTCCCTTGTCTTGTCACTTTTATATCCTTTATGGGTCTCCACTTTCTTTATTTACCAATAGGTAATCGATAATTTTTCATTTCTAGTGTGTTCCAACCTTGTATGCTTATTTATATCTTTATATTTGAATTTAGTGTTGACAATTACTAAATAATTTCCTGTGCACAGTTCTATAATTCTCTCTTCATTTTTGGTATCAATTTCCTTTTCCATTTGTTTTTCTATTTCGTCATTTTGATGTCCTACTCCTTCGTCTAATGTCCCAAAATAATTATATTATGAGTATTATCTACATAATTTATTTTTGCATCTTGGTTTTCCATTATTTCGCCTATTTCTTTTCTTACCAGCTTTATTTCCACAGCCAATATATTTAACTTACATATTTTGCTTGCAACCTACTAGGTGATATTATTAAACTACCCCTTCCTTCGCTCTGTCTTTTTCTTCCCGTGCAGAATAGTATAGGCAATATTTCTTCTATATTATCCGCCATTAAACATTACCTTTTCTCTTTTTCTAGTGAGCCCAGATTATTGGTTCATATTCTACAAATCGAGAAGTTGTTACGCGTCTAAAGCCTAATTAGCTTGACTATTATTGGATTGACTATTGAATGTAAAATGCACGGCTGTATAAAAACTCCTTCATTGGCACACGGTCATTGTGTAAACGTAGTATTAACGTTTGAAAGGATATCTACCTTTCTGCCTTAAATGCTATCACTAACAGATCTCTTCTTTTTCGCCGTTTTGGCCAACATTCATTTGATACTTTTGTGCACTTTCTACTTCCCTCGTCTAAAAGACGAAAAAAGTATATATTGTAATCGTGTAAAAATCACTTTCCGATATTTCTTCAGACCTTCACGTTTCGGGTCCCTAGATGACGAAAAACAGGTTTTCTCATTTCCATCTGTCTGTCTGTCTGTTGGCGGCATAACTCAAAAACTATTTGTTGGATGAAGACGATATTTTGTATGCAGATTATATGTCTACCTGGCAGAAAACCAAGTAAATTTCTCAGAAACAGGATGAGCACCTTAAAATAATAAAATTGTGTTTATTTTTGATTTAACTGAGAAATAGATACAAATAATACTTTGCACATAGCTCAGGCTTATCCTTCACAAAAATGAGACCTAACAGATACAGGGTAAACATGACAAATGGGACATAATAATATGGTGTTTTTATAACGCAACAGAAACTCGTACAATTCGAACAAGGTAGTGGTGCAGTTGTTCAAGCGGCGAACCCGAGCCGTGGACTACAAATTGGGCTGAAGATATTAATCTTATTCGCCTGAGAGCGCGGATTTCAAACCCAAATTGATGTAATTCGGGTGAGGGAAGTTCCACGTAAACCCCTTTATAGAATTTTTGTAATTGTTTCTGTCCAAATTCTTAATGTCTTTTTTTCCCAGCAAAATCTAGTGTATGTCTTTTTCTTACATTCCGTCTTTGTTTTGAAACCCTTGAATCCCACTTCATTTCATAAAATTCACGAATGCACTTCTGCTACGAGACATTTTCAGCTATAATTTACCAAGAACAGTGATAATCACCAGCAATAATGTTGACAAATAACAACCCGAAAGTGCGTTGCCTCGGCTTCGCCTCGGGTTATTTCTTAAAGGAAACGCATTTGAAGGCTATTATTTGTCAAAATTATAAGGATTTATCACTGGCCACAGTGAATTCGGGACGATAAGTTCTTAAATAAATTAATAATTTTTATCGAAGCAAGAAGCCATTTTTCTGACAAATTAATTTGACACTTCATTATATCTAGTAATATGTTGGTGGCACTGTAAGTCTATGTCAAATTCGAGGTTATCAGGTTAGGTTTTGCGTCACTTTTGACACAGACTGACGCAAAATCTAACCTGCTAACCTGGAAATTGACTTACAGTAATTTACAGTGCCACCAACGTGTCATAGGATACTACTGAATTAGGTAGTTTCCATGGTGATTGAAGATCACCCTAGGGTTGTTTTCACTTCAAGTGTGATCTGATTTGTCAAACTGACTCACGTGATTAAAATAATCAAATTGGATCGGTCTGCAATATATGTAAGAACTTATCAGATAAACAACTTCCGAAATTCTATACAAAGCTCTAGCAGCTTTGGGGATATTGTCCGAACAATTATTATTACTCCCCATGGGACATTGCTGTATGAACAAACACCTATTTAAAATAAGACTTAAAAGCAGACCACTCTGCAGGTTTTGTGAGACTGTGCGAATACGGAGAACTAGAAACATTCAGTATCACAGACTTTAAGGAAGAAGAACTAACACCTGAGATGTCTAGAAACTTCAAAAGAAAACTAATTCAACCTTTTTTGACAATTTGGATATTTATTTATGAAACCCGCGTACACTTCTAGGCCAGAATCAATTACCAAAAGCCTGCGTGTGTAACGTTTTCAACGGCACTGATTCAGGAGAATTAGTCTGCGATTGGTCCTGTCGTCACCGCGTGCTACATAATGCAATGATAAGCAAGTATATCTGCCGAGATTAATGTAATTTACATTACTATGTGTTTTATTTTGTACATAATTTTGGACGCTCTTCAGCCGTTATTCGATTTAATAAAAGTTGTTGGTTTCTGTGGTGGACATTCTTTATTTAAAACGTTAAAAAAGATTCTGTAACTTTTTATTTACAATTCAATTTTTTTAAATGCAAAAAATAGTTTAATTAGAATAAGACTACCTATGTGGAAAACGCAAAGTTTATAATCAATAAATATGTGTTGATATTAGAAATATAAATGTTATCAAAAATAGATTCATTTCTTTCTTTATTTCCAGACCTCCTCTAAAAAGCATAGAGCGTCTATGCGGATTTTTAATTGACAACTAATAAGTAGGTATAAAGTAGTCAACCATATACTAATTCTTTTCACTACAGTATTATTTTTTTTTTTAATAAAAATCGATCATCAAGAAGTGCCACTTTATATTACCCAATTAAGACATTGATAATTAGACAGCGGAGTATAGCAACCCAGTATTACCAGCATATACGCATATTGTACATAAATCTATTTATAAAAATATGCAGAAAATTTTAGAAATATCCATGTGCATATGCAAGCCCATTTGCAATATACAGAATTTAAAAACGTTTCATGAATGGTCGATTAATCATAAACCAAATTATATTAAATCAAAACTTAGTGTTTTAGTACTAGCCCGACAAAAGGTATTATCTTCATCAAATACTAATTCCGGATATGGTTTCATCCACAGTGCTGCTCTTCCTGAAGACATTCTGATGTCGGACACAAAACATATTATTAAAAACAATAAAAAAAACTCACACACTTGCAGTGTTAAACGAAAATGAAAGCAATCCCAGGCAAGTTTTTCCAAAAAATGTGAGACATTGAAAACAAAATCAAGCTTGGCTTTGAAAAAATTACTATTACTTCTGATGTTTCTAATTTAAATATGACAGTTATTTTATTATAATAGTAAAAGTGTCAAGTTGTGTAAGTCATCAAATTTTAAATTACACCTGTTTACTCAAGAACAAAAAGTTTTTATAATCGAAATGATTGATGTAGCAAATGTAACATTGTTTAAAGGTGTTGGTTTTCAGGTTAATTTTAAAATAAAATGTTGACATGACAGTCGGTGACAGTTATGCAATGGTTTAGGTTATCTATGTGTAACAAACGACTTCCAGGATTGGACCGAGTCATTCTTGAAGTCCAAGAACACTTTCATACCAGTCTTGATCAGGAGAAAAAGCAAAAGAGCAAGATAACTCACCGTGTAAACCACGCCAGAGGCGAAACTCTTCTAACGGGCGGGGCTTAGAAATTAGCACTTTCACATAAAAGGAAGGGAAAAGCCTTCGTCCCGATTGGGATTATTAGGGTGTTTGTAAATCTTAATGGCCTCGCGAATCTTTCTGCTAAAGAATGGGGATTTGCAGATAATAGAAGTTTTATCAAAAAGGATCTTATGGCCGGTATAGCGTTGGTGTTCGGCGATGGCTGATGATGAAACGAGATATGAGTGTTCTGTTTCACCAATGTATACAGCATTACAGGAGTAAAGGGTTCTATAAATACCTGTAGCTGACATAATGTTTAATTTACCTTTAGGTGAAGGAAGAACCTGTGAGATTTTGCTCGGTGGTTTGAATACTGTTTTAACTGTTTTCGCGGGAAACTTTCCTACGCGATCAGTGACTGGGTGGATATAGGGAAGAAAGACTATTGCTGCGGGAGGATCGGTTTTTGGAGGTTTGGGTGGCCGTGGATGAAGATGGCGCTTGATGGCAGGTTCTATATCCTTAGCACGGTAATCGTTGTTCCTAAGATATTTCCGAATATGGTTTAATTCAGCGTGGACATTATCGGGTTGGGACCATAGTTTACAATAATTATAAATCAACGTTCATTAACTAATAAGTTTCGGTCCACGTCTTATCCACCGCATTTCCAAACTGGATCTACATTTTTAATCTTTAATCGCATGTTCTCAGGTCTTTTGTGACTTCTGATTGTAAATAATGAAAATCTGCGGTATTCACTTGGTGTTAGAAAATCGAAAACATCCAAATACTGCATGTTAGTTTATGGGTATTTCGCCACCCTGCAAACATAAAAATATGAAAATCTTTCGAGAAACATTCTGCTCTGGTTATCAATGAATTAACAATTAAAACTAAAATGAACCAGGAAAACATTGCTTTTTACTGAGTCTGAGAAATGACCAACCTCCAGTGAATTGCTTGACACCTCTCGGTCTCAGTGAAAAGCTAAGTTTTCCTTATTAATTTTCAGTTTTTAATTGTAATTCGTTGATAACGAGGGCAATATTTTTCTCTAAACGTTAGATTTTTAATATACATATTTAATTTTGCAGGGTAGAAAAATACCCATAAAATAACCTGAATTATATCACGACGTACGAAGGTTTCGGAGATTATCCAAAATACTAAAAAAAATAGAAATATTAAATTACGAATGTTTAAGTTGTCAACCAATTTGTTGTGAGTAGGTTATACTTCAGGGATAGTAAAATACTAAGTTTTAATTGTTAATGTTTAATATACTCGTACTACCTATTTCTGTGTAGTACGCGAATAGTAGGGTTTCCAGCCCCGGGATCCGGTCCCGGGACAGTCCCGGGATTCTACCACAAAAACCTAGTCCCGGGACCACAGCCAGAACAGGCGAAGTCCCGGGACCATGTCAACATGCGTGCGTATACTCGATATCAAAGACTTAGGACGGGTATTCACCGGCGTCCGACGTACTACTCATGCCTTGCACATTTTGCATTATTTGCGTTTTGCGTAGGCAGGAGAGGTATTATTTTCGGTAGGTTAGAATTAAACCTGTGTGTTGTTTCAGCCACATTTACATATATTCTTCGATTTATGTATTTGTCTTTTTTTTGTTGGATCTAGATATGTGCGAATAATTTATACTTTTGAGTTTTAAGTGTGTTTGTTATGTGTCTGCTAAAGCGTTACGATTAGAATAAATTCCGATTCGCGTCCTATCTTCCTTCTACACTAAAAAAAACGATTTGAAGTCAATATGGCGACAATCTGCAGACAATGCTGATATTCTATTACTTGGAAGATTGTGCTTTTTCAAAGAGCTAAAACATTTTGTCAGCTATTGCTTTTGCTGACGAAATGAAGTCGTAATACATGAAATAAAGAGGGAAAATAAATTTACCCTCTATCGGGAAATGTTATGTCCCGGGCGATACCAACTCTGGACCGGAACATTGGTCATCAAACACGGGACTGTCCCGGGTAAATCGGGACGGGTGGTCACCCTAATGTTGATTCACACACCACTTATAAGAACAAGACACCAAGCCAAATAAACAATATACCAAGACAAAATTACAAAAGCGACTGAACACCAAGAACTTTAAGCAATAATGTTGCTGATATCAGGTTGTTTTACAAGTGGAGTTGATTACCTGAGTTTTTGGAATAGGAATTGGACACTTAAATACGTATACAAATTATACATCATAACAATAAAACATAATATTTCATTTATATTTGGGATATTCCAAAAGCAGATAAGTACTTAATTGTCCCTATTTTCAGCAAATTGTAGGTTTGTCTAAATATAGTGCTTTTAGAGATCAGCAAATTCCAGGAATTTAGTTTTTAGAAACTGTCCCAGTGACATTTCCACTAACTGGATTTATAGCATTGTAACAATAATTAGCATTTAATACTGAACAGAAAAAAGAAGACACTATTCAATTCAGCAGTATCGCTTATCCAATATGTAGGAGGAAAGTGGCCTGGGGCTATCCAAATATTTCCAATCTGTAACGTGCTTTTAAAACTTTCTTTAGTGCAACAAAAGTTATTAGATTCGTCGTATATTTTAAATGCGGCATATGCCGCGGGTTTCAGCTAGTTTTATATATTGAAGATAAAACAATTGGCGAAATGTAAAGTTGGTTCCTACAAAATTAGCATAATCAGAGGCAGCTTGACGAAAGGATTACACAAACACTTTGCAGTTCAAACAAAAGCAAAAGATGAACAGCGACAGGCATTTTTAGTACCAGAAGAAAGCAATGAAGTTGTAGACGAGCACCAATGCAAATTATCAGCACAGAAATACTTTATTTAACTTAAAACACTAGTTTATCTTTGGATATTGCATTCGGAAATTTTACCTGAACACTATTTCCCCTTTCGGGACCATTTTCGGGATTTTCGGGACTAGTCCCGGGACTTGAAATTTAGCTCGTAAGTCCCGAAAACACTTTTGGTCCCGGGACTTGGAAACCCTAGCGAATAGACTTATCCCCGAAATATTCGTGATTTAATATTTGATTTTTTGGTGTGGCGAGATACCTAAAACATTTGCAGTGAAATAGCAAAATGTTCACTTTTTAAAGTAGAAATAAAAATAGATATTTTCTCTATAATACGAATAAAATTAAGCAAATAGATACTTATTCAAATATTTATTTTTAAATTAAGTGCCTACGAGTATAAAATTATCGCAATAATATTAATATAATTTATTGTAATTTGTACCTGCCATAACCAAAAGAAGTTGGTTTTTGCTTCAAATTTCATTGAATTTTTCAAGAAATATAATTTTAGTTCAACTTTATTTAGTACTTTTACACAATTTCTAGTATATAATCTAATTGTTTGTTTATATTATAACAAACATCAGAAACAGCTAACATTTAATCTACGTACATTAATTTCAAATCAACTTTTTGCCATCCCGTCTTGTCATCCCAACCAGCAGCACTGCATGAGACCACCTTGTCCTTGTCTCCGCTTGTAAATGTTTGGAATAGTAGGCGGTGCAATATTTACTTTGGGTTTAACTCGGTTTAACTACTTAAGTATGCGCTTCTGTTCTTTTATTCAGTTTGCTTTGTTTGGTTTCGCGAAAGTCATAGACCGCATTGTATGCTAAAATAAAAAATCTTTAACGCGGTTTCCAGCTATCGTACGTTTACGATCGAAGTTTTGAACTTGACCCAAAATCGTCCCTCGGGCATGCAAATTAGCTTTGCAATTTGGAAATGCATCGCGCTAATGATCGCAGCAAAAGTCAGCGCATACTGCGTCTTGATCAACTCATAGCTGCTAATCAGCAGACAGATATAAGTTCAAGAAAGCAATTAAGAGGTCCCCCAATGATTAAAAAATCAATTTATGTACAGCTGGTTCGTGGAACCCGGCGCAGATACAGCATGATCGTATTACAAAATTATTTAATTTATTATACCCATCATGTTTTTTCCCACCAACTCTTGATTGACATGGACCACGATTTGGGCTTAATTATACTCGCAGTCGTTTTGTAATTGGTCTTGGAAATTAATTTGACACCATCATTCAAGACATTATGTCTAAAATGACGTTGTTAAGAGGCAGGATAGGTTAGTGTAATAAAAGTATATGGCTCTTTTGATAGCTAAAAAAGAAAAAACACATTCACCAACATAAAAATGTAAATTTAAATAATTTCGCTTGCACATTGTTTCATATCTTTAAAGCTTTGGTATGAAAAAAGAGGCTCATAAACACAAACTGGAATATTTTATTAAAGTGAGTTCTATTCTATATTAAATAGAAATACACTCGTAATATAGGACAATCTGTTCACATTCAAAACATGACCTTCAATGCAAATTACGACAATTTTAATTTCTGGTCCCTGTGACAAATTCAGACTTACATAGATGCTATTAAAAATAACACTACTATTTTGAAAATGAAAAGAGTTTAAGATTAGAAAAATGTATAACAAAAGATACTCAACTCCACCTCCGAAAAGACTTACCTATTTGAAGAAAAAGTCGAAAGTGAAATTTTGATCAAGGGAAAACTGTTTTGTTGAAGCAATACTGCAGGGTAAAGAAATATCGAAGAAGGAAAAATACATGTTTTCTTACAGCTAGAAAAATTGTATTCAAATTGGCTGAAATTTGTTCGGAAACATAAAGACAAGGTTTTATATATCCCATACACAAAACAGTTCTGAATGTAGGTCTCTCAATCTTTCATCCCTTTTGTTCTATTTTATGCCACTCGTTGCATCCTTTCTCTATAGTATAGTCGAGTTATGTCAAAATTCGGCTGCAGACGGATCTGATTGTTAGATAGCTAATTCCTGCGCCAATATTTTCTTAAGGTCCCTTTGAATTGCCACAAAAATGTTCCAAAAGATCTATTATTGAGAACACCTCTAAATTTAAAAAGACTTCAAGGGATATTGGAAATACCAAGAAAATCAACCTAGTGGCTGAAAATTTTGCTTTAGAGACTTCCAGTTTGCGCAAACTTGTTTATCATATATTTGTAAATAATACTACAAGTTTATATCTGCCTCAAGTACCCATTAAATTATTCTTTTTAAAAAGAAAAATGCATTTCAAACGTAATTTTTTCAATTTGTTTTCTTTTAATTTAATAGCATGATAGGTAGTCATTTTAAGTTAAGTTGTAATATGTTTTCTTGGGCCATTTTTATTATGAAAACCAAAGTAGTCCAACAAAGGAATAAAGATTGCATTAACAAGAGTGGCTATTTTATACTTTACAGACAAGCTCGTATTTGCAGAAAGTAATGCAATAACAAAAATTATAAAAGAGCTAAATAACGAGTGCAGGAAGGTTAGACTAATTACTAATTATGGCAAGACAAAGCTTTTATCAAACAGAACATAATAAGCTAAAATATAAAGAAGATGTAATGTATTTGCGACTTATCCCCTGCAATAGTATGCATTTTAAAAAAACCAAATTAGAGTCTTATCATCGTTTTGCCCAGTGCTGCCAATACAGTACTCCTGCCTTCTCCTGGCGGAGCTGTTCCAGCTTGTTGAGCAGAAAAAAGAACGTATGGAACGGGTAAACACAGGCCCGCCGTTTGAGGTGTCGGGCCAGAAGCAATCCGAGACGGGTAGGTCGTCAACGCCGGCATTTGAGGTGTAGGACATGTAGCCGGATGTATTAGTATCCGAGGCGAGTCGGGCAATCGATTGAGGGGCAGGGCCAGGAGCGAACCTGGTCCACGTTCCGAGATGCGTCACGACCGTCTTTAGAGATGTCGGCCTGGCTACACTGTGCTAGTATCCGAGAAGAGCTTTCCCGAAGCAGACCGCACGAGTTCATCCCTTAGAACTCCCGGAGACCATCCTATCCCACAATTGTGGGGCCTTGCGTATTACGAGGGCGTATAGCTACGCAGCAGTGTGTGAGAACGTTCGAAAAGTGATGTGCACGGTACATCAAAAACACTGAGCCGTAGTATAGAAATGTGTGGTAAAGAGTTTACCCTCGAACGGTTACTCGTCAACGGTTACACGAGTGCTACGGGAAGTTAGCAATCCTCGGGAGCCCCAGTACATGACATTTCGATGCCCGGTATTTAGGTGCTCGGCTGACTGAATGAGGATAAATGCGTGGTGGCAGTGGTTGGCCGTTCAGTTATCTCGGCTTCGGCCGGGATTTGGGTGGAGTAACACGCATTAACCAAGTTCCTGTGGGTGACCCGGACAGTCACCAAGACGGCAGGATAAGCCTTCGGAACCATGCCCGGTTTAAAAGGGTACAGCAATAGCTGGGCGACGCTGGGCGCATTGTTTCCATTGGCGTACTGAACGTGCGAATGGTCTTAACCGTCGCGAGCGTTGGGTATGATTATGCTTTATTGCCGGTGGATGCTAGTATTAAGAGTAGACCAATGTGTGTCTCCTTCGAAATCATGATCTTGATAAAGCCGACTTCTTCTAATATTGTTTCCAAATCGAACAGCATCCCTTGCAG
Source organism: Agriotes lineatus (assembly GCA_940337035.1). Classification (NCBI taxonomy): domain Eukaryota; kingdom Metazoa; phylum Arthropoda; class Insecta; order Coleoptera; family Elateridae; genus Agriotes; species Agriotes lineatus. Next base: position 66,268 of record CALNHX010005939.1, on the reverse strand, counting down.
TAGTTCTGCGTCTTTGCTGATGAGAACAATATCGTCCGCAAAACGGAGATGGCTAAACTGGACACCTTGTATGTTAATGCTTTTTCCGTCTGAATGCAGTTTCTTGAAGACATTATCCTCTGTCGAGGGTAAAAGGTCTTGATGACATCGTGTGTCCTTGTTGCATTTGTTAGTCATAAGCTCTTCTGTAGTTTTGTCCTAAATAGAGTTTTTTTTAGTAAAGTGCCATATTGTATTCGTTCCAGTTCTTTCTTGGCGTATGTATGGTTTGGATGTGTTTTCTTGTGCTTAAAACCTTACAAAATTCAGCTTGTTGATAAATTTGATTAGTTCTTCTGTTTTTAATCATTTTTAGTCGCAGTATATAAGGATGTGGAAGAAGACTTATGGGTACGTAATCATCTACCGTAAATTTGTCTCCGTTTTTATATAGTAAAATAACTTCAGACTATTTCCAGCTTTCAGGCACTTTGGTTTCAAAGACGTTGAATATTTTTTTCGAATTTTCTTGAGACAGAGCGTGGTGATATTGTAACTAATTATCCAAGATAACATTGAAAGTAAACGACCCAGAGGTCGCTCTCAAATTCGCTGATCATATCAAATTAAAACTGGTATCCCTTTAACACTGCTACTAAATTAGCCAAATATAGAAACAAGCAGAAATATTCTGTCAATATCTATCTTTAACTGCTGTAGATCATTTTGTCAGTATTGATATGCATTATTCTATCTTTTTAATTACCAGTCCTCTGCATATAGGCTTGATAAATATATTGGAAGTTTCTCAAACCTTAATTCTTGTGTTTGCATATCACCCGAAGAATAGAATTCTAGAATTTTACCAGATTTCCTTCTGTGTTCTTCAGAAAGCTTATTTTAGACTTTGGCGTTGCCCTTTCTCTTATTAAGATTTTTAAGTTCTTGCTACTTTTGATTACAAGCCATATAAATCTAGTATTAACTACTTGAAATACATTTCTTATACGAAACTGACTGGTTGAAATTCAAAGACATTAACTCAGTCGCAGCATGTATTACTAAATAAATAAAGCACTTTTACAAAATCATATATTTAGCTTTAGCATGATTAAGTACGAATAACTTGAAGTTATGCAAAGATTAGATTAGAACAGAAAAAGGCGATTTTCCCCCTTCGAGCCTGAATCGATCATAACTCTTCTCGTTTTTATTTTATTTATTTATTTATTCATGCAACCTACAGCAATTGCCAATGATCGGTTACAAGCGACAACTATTTAGTAAGTAGAATAATAATGCACCAAACAAAAGCAAGATATTCAATAAATATTAACCAAAAATGAGTAATTGACAAAAATGAACAATTGACCTGCGACAGTGCAACTAAAAAGAAAAAAAGTAAATGTCTAACAAGGTATTTATTTGATCCATTTATATGATTTATGAAATAGAAAGAAAAAAAATTTAAAAAAATAAATTATAGTGTACATAAGTACATGTATACACAGATACAAACAAATATGTCCGCACTGTACACACATATACACACATTTCAAAGCTGTCCTAACACTGCACTGATCTTTCGTTTTAATGTGGCAACACCGCCACGGAGCTAGAATGGCGAAAACTGATTTTTGGCAACTTTGTCATCCTCTACCGTTCAAAATACCAACTTCTCGGTATAGTGGCGATGACCAAAAGTGACGGGGTGTTTTCCGACAATTTTACTGTAGTTGCTATCAGTGACAACGATAAATTCGATCTAACTATTAGTTTAAACAAACTAGACTTACCGTTTTCGGCTTCTATCTTACAGCAACATAATGTTAAAAAAAAAAGAGTAGGTATCAGTAAATCGTATGAAGGAAATTAAAATTCAAGCACTAAGGCTTCAATGAATTTAATATGCATATGTATAGTGAAATGGATGAAATTAATATTAGAACTAGTCGTTGACGTTTGAAATTAAGAATACAACACATAAAGCTGGGTTCAATAAATGCAAAAGGATCCAGAAGGTTAATGTTAAAATAGAATCGTGTTTTCAATACAAAATCATGACATAAAATAATATACGGGTTATATGAGCAAATAAAAGAATTGAATTAATTCCTTCCCTGAACAGCAAAGATTGCCCGGGCTAAAAACATATGTCTTCGCTCAACGCCATGGCCGTGAAGATCAAATTAGTCCCATGTACTATCTTAACAAATATTTCTAGAAGTCTAATAAATTCCAAAATTAATTAAACTAGCACGTAAAGACGTGAGCGAAATCTAAAATGTAGCAATATGTTAAACTCATAGCAGGTAGCAAATGTGGTTGCCTATAAGCAAATCAATTGGAAATTTATTGCTTGAAAATATTAACTCACACTGATCGCTATCTACATGCCGATTCCCACCATCATCCTACATAAAAATATTCCGTTATCAATTCGCTTGTACACCGGGCTGTTTCCATATCCACGCTGAATTAAATCACATTCGGAAAGCTCTTAGGAATAACGGTTACCGTGCTAGAGATATACAGTCTGCCATCAATCGCCATCTTCATCCACGGCCACCCAAATCTCCAAAACCCGATCCTCCTGCAGCAATAGTCTTTCTTCCCTATATCCACCAAGTCACCGACCGCATAGGAAAGTTTCTTCGAAAACAAAACGTTAAAACAGTATTCAAACCCCCGAGCTAAATCTCACAGGTTCTTCCTTCATCTAAAGATAAATTAAACACTATGTCATCTAAAGGTATTTATAGAGTCCCTTGCTCTTGTAATGCTGTATACATTGGTGAAACAGGTCGTTCAGTAAAAACTCGCATCTCTGAGCACCAGCGCTGTCTCAAGTCAGGTCTCGTTTCATCATCGGCCATCGCCGAACACCAACGCGATACTGGTCATAAGATCCTTTTTGATGAAACTTCCATCATCTGCAAATCCCCATTCTTCTTTAGCAGAAAGATTCACGAAGCCATTGAGATTTGCAAACACCCTAATAATCTCAATCGGGACGAAGGCTTTCCCCTTGCTTCTATGTGGAAAGTGCTAATTCCTAAGCCCCGCCCTGCGCCACTGAACCGCGATGGCATTTGCTGAATCGCGACTCCGCTTGCCTATAAATTCTCGTCTTTCTTCTTCCGATAGTCAGTCGAGTTTCGCCTCTGACGTGGTTCACACGTTGAGTTACCGTGCTCTTCTGCCCCTTCCCTGCAAAGAGTTTCGCCTCTGGCGTGGTTAACACGTTGATTTACCGTGCTCTTTTGCTTTCTTCCCCCTGATGAAGCCCCTTACGAAAGTGGGCGAAACGTTGAGTTCTTCGATCTCAATCATGACACGGTCCAATCCCGGAAGTCGTTTGTTACTTGGTGTACTTATTTGTTACATGGTTTTTACATTCTATTCTTATACCTACTGTCGTTAATTTCCTCTTCCGCTTTTCTATCTTAGTTTTTTTAATCTAATATTAATTTCTTTAGGGAGTTTTGAAAAAGCTTTTAGTTTATTTCAATGGCTTGTGTGAAATTTAATGTAAATAATTACGTTAGATATCCCTTTTCATGACGTTCAGTGTCGTTACAAAATAAAGGACGCACTGTTACTCATAACAGTACTGATTTGAAATGTATTCCTTATAGTATTAAACTAACTCCTGTCGTGTCTCCAGTGTACGATCATTAATAATTTGGGCAACATAATTCACTGCTATCTTCAGCTTTCTACCTGCAATCTATATGAAAGTAAAAATGCATCTACTCTTCCTTCGTCAGAGTTCTTTTTATTGAGGTTCTACTTCATTGCTTAATTTTTAATTAAAAATAACACATATGGTATCATATCGGGTTCCGGTCTTTTCTAAATATATTTATGACGTCCTGCTGATTTTTCTAATTTTTTGTTACGCGACTACTGTTTGCATTTTATCCTTCAATATATTATTTTGTTGAAAAAGACAGTTGAAATAATTTTCTTGTGGTACGGCCCTTTATCTACTGGCTTCAGTTCTTCATTGAAAACCGTGACCTTTCGTTTTCTCATTTTATTATAGTTCTTTGATTATTTATTACTAATATAATTTCTACTGACTTGTTTCCATAAACATCGTTAGTATATCTATCAACATTTCTGTGAAATTGTATGTAGGTACTTCATAACACTCTTTACTGCTGGTACATGGATATTTCTTTCTTACATCTGTTTCTTCTTGAAGCTCGCTTAGTATCCTCGCTTTCAATAGTTGCTAAAAGACAGATCTTATAGAAGAGAATTATTTATTTTGAGTACATACTATTAATTTTTGTTTAGAGGAATTAAAGAAATGTTAATAAAGCCGCTAACAATTTTACTTTCATAAAGCTAAGTCAATGAAAATTCCTTTTCGAGTTCTTAATTAACATTTAGAAATGAATTATCTACCCTACACGAAAACACCTTCTCAGTTCCATTTAACATTAAAAATACAGAAGCTAATTGAATATTGTATAATAATCTGAGTCTTAAATGAGCAGTTGTTATACCTAGCAACAATAGAAAATGCGTGAGTTTTCACCTACTGCGCCTAATTCTGATCACTGACTTCACAATCGGATATATACGAAGCTGATTTATCTTGTACGAACAAATAACTTTATTTGTCAAATAAATAGGGGTGGTTTTAAGGTGGCATTGTTCAAGGCCTTCCAATAAATCTTAAACCAGAAGATATATAGTGATATGATACAGACTAACGACTAACAACTGTTATTATTCAAAATACAGCTCTTCCCCGCTACGGTCACTACTGACAGCTGGTCCCACAGCAATTGTTACGCCACTGCTCCTTTAAGATAAAACAGCAAGTGAAAAATGGATATTATTTGACTTTGGAACCTTTGAAAACTGTCGTCATTTGTCATCCGAGCTACTATCAGATCCACCGTTGAAACAATAGAATATTCAAGTTGTATTGCGTAGGCTTTTCGGCGAATTATTATTAAAGCACATGATGATAAATTGCCACACTGGCGTATAATAAATGTGTTGTTTCGATGGTCCGTTTTGTTTTTGAAAAGAGAAATATTTTTCAGGATTGGTAGAAATGAGTAGATATTGTTATTGTTAATGTTATGAGTTTACTGTTATTGTAGCTGCTGATATTGTGTCACTACACTTCTTACATTATGTGGGATTCGTAGTAAGTGCAAAATTGATCTTTTTTACTGTGCACGTGATGAGCTCAGAAACTATAATAGAATAACGCTTATTTACAGTAAG
>CALNHX010005939.1:0-61013 GCA_940337035.1 Agriotes lineatus | reverse complement strand
TGCAACCAGAATTGCTGTAAACATCATACCATTACAATATATCAGATAGAATATTGACGATTACGATGATACGGTATTGACATGAGATGGTAATATTGGGGGTGCACGCTCATGTAGTGACAGACAAGTCAAAGTGGAATATTATGAAGAACTATCAAATACGTTCAGTTTTATTAAAAATACTCAAGATGTAATAATAGCAGGTGATTTAAATGCCTTAATAAAGGGTCGAGTGGGAAATGCGGTTGTAAAAAAATTTGCAGAACGAGAAAATGGAACAGTCAAAGCTTGGTAGAACTATGTACTCAGTATGGATTAAAAATTACAAACACCGTTTTGCACATAAAGACCGAAATCCATCATTGATCTATATAACAGCTGAACTGTATAAGGAATAGAGACTGATAAGTCTGTTAAATCATATCTCCAAGCAATTCCTTAAATGTAATTTGGTTTCAGAAAAGTGTGAGGGCACGAAAAATAATCCTCGATCATCAAAAACAAATTATTATATATACTTCATCGACTTCTTCCGATAACGTTCAACATGAGAATATGATTAACTCCCTGATGAAAACTGATTAAACAGTAGACGTCTTACAAGAATAGCGAATGTGCTTTGGAATCAAGCAACGACTGTTAACGTAGAATATACTTTAACAGATAAAATCGATATCACACTATGATATTTTTCGGCCACCCTATTCAACATATACAGTGACCGCCAAAAAGTCGGCGTTATATGGGAAAAATAATTTTAAATTTTTCAAACAAACTTTTTACCACAATAATTTGTGCTTGTCTAAAAACCTATTTAGCCCCTATCATATATACCGAATGATTTTTACTTGGTTAGAAAATAGCGTTTTTCGAAATTATCAAAATCCGAAAAGTGCTATTTTTCGGAAATTAATTAAGATTTTAACGAGATTTTATTAGTGTGTGTTAGTTTTAGCTAACTGAATAATCTTAAAGCCAGAAAACACCTATTTTACTTTAACTTTAGCTAAAAGTTAATTTTTAAATTTTATAAATTTTTTTAAAATTCCACATACCGAGACTTAATTTTAAAACTAAATTTTTTTAGGTGAAGGTTTATAATTGGAAAAACTTATATAAAATGTTTAAATTACTCCTTTAGATTTTTTATTATATACCGAAAAGTTTTAGGAGCGCATAATTATTACGGTTTTGATACAAGCCGCCTTTTAGGAGACATTTTTTCAATAAAAATTAATATCCAATTAAATGGTTTCAAAAATGTTGTAAATGATCTTTTACAGTTGTCTAAATGAAGAGATTTTTCTTTATCCAGTTTATATGTTCTAAAAAAATCCCTCATTTAGACAACTGTAAAAGAACATTTACAGGATTTTCGTAACAGTACTTCGTTAACAGGGGTAGATCAGAGTCGTTAGAAGCCATTTAAATAGATACTAATTATCATTAAAAAATCGTTTTTCAAAGAGGCGCCGTGCATCAAAAACGTAAAAATTAATGCGAACATATTACTCTTCGGTAAATAATAAAAAATGTAAAGGAGTAATTAACATTTTATATATTTTTCCGATTATAAATCTTTAGTCTTCACCAAAAAAAATTAATTTTAAAATTAAGTCTTGCTATGAGAAAGTTCCACAAATAGTATTTAAAAATTTTTAAAATTACATTTTTCTAAAGTTAAAGAAAAAAAGGTCTTTTCCGACCGTGCATCTGTTCAGCTAGCTAAAACTAACACATGTTAAAAAAAATTCATTGAAATCTTACTTGATTTCCGAAAAGTAGCACTTTTTAACTTTTGACAATTTCGAAAAACGCCATTAAGTAAAAATCAATCGGCGTACATGATAGGGGGGCTAAATAAGCTTTTCGACAAGCACACATTATTGTCGTAGAAAGTTCTTTTGAAAAATCAAAAATAAACATTTTCCCATATGATGCCGACTTTTTGGCGGTCACTGTATATTCTGAACACTCAGTAACTATCACACGGGTTTAGCACTGTGATTAAGATGTACTATATACATACATAATTTAAATATATTCGTCAGCAGCCTGTGCACCCTATGCAAGAATTCAATGCTAATAATATTAAATTAATTCATTGGGTTGATACTACCCAGAGCCGAGCCGTGCCTGGGGTGCAAAGCGTGCACAGCACCCGGGCGGCAAACTATTTGGGGCGGCAAAATGAAAAATGAAAGAAATTTAAGATAGGTATGCTTGTGCCTTGCGGCATTAGAAAATGCAACATTTTTTATCAAGTTATAGTCTTGTGTCTGGCTTTTTTTCGTATAAAGGTAACTTGATACAGAGAAACGGTTGCATTTTTAAGGCGGCAAGCATACAATAATAATTTATTACTTATAATTTATTTTTATTATAAACACGTCGCGTCGGTGCCGTTTGCTATTGTACACGGTGATTATACCGACACACGAGTTATCGCTCTGTCGCTATGGTGCAGCGTCATGAAACACGAAACTATATAGATCAGCGAAATCAGCTAGACTAAGCGGCCCTCTTTAGACACAAAAATAATGAGTAAATTGTGTATTTGTGCTTTGTTGCAACATGCTTCATGCTCATGCATGCCGCCGGCATATACGATAACAAACTTAAAAAGGGCAATTGGGGGTTAGTTTAGTTTGCGATTGAATGCTAGTAAGATTGTACTAAACTAAGCAGAAATAAAAAGGCTAAACGTTTCAAGCAAGAGCTAAATAATATAGTGCTTTTTAAAGTTGAAAGATTTAAAACGTAAGTATTTTTCATTATTTTAAACATTTGAACTTTTCTGCTTATTTTTCTGTTTCGCTATCCTTAGAATTTATTTGTGCTTAATTCAGATGGCCGATGGCAGAAAGAGACTTTCCGGCTTTCAGTATCGAAAAAGAAAGTCCGAAAAAGACGAAATTAAAAAAGGACTGGCTGGCTCCTTAAAAAAATTTTTTGTTTCCACGGCGGCTGCAGCCAAACAACCATCAACAAGCCTGCAAGTGGAGGAACAGCTTGATTCGAACAAGGACACGCATATGGAAAATCCAGAAATAGGGCAAGAAAATAATAAATCCGAGGCGGATGCACAGGACACACCGGATTCACCACCACCAACCGAGGTTGCTGCTGAGGACGCTGGGATGGAAATATTGAAAGATCCTGCTCTTTGGCCGCAAGTTTTAACAGATAACATTAAAATGTCTATTCTTGAATTGGGGCCATTACAATTGAAAAATATTGCATTTCCATTAGACGATTCAAACAGATCTTTTTCAACTACTTATTATGACAAAAAATTAAGCAATAATGAAAAAGTTCCTAGAACATGGTTAGTTTATTCTAAGTCAAATAATTCTGTATTTTGTTTTTGTTGCAAATTATTTAAAGTTACTGATAATGTTTTTAACGATGATAAAGGTTATACTGACTGGCGACACTTATCTCAAAATTTAGACAGGCACGAAAAAAGTAAGGGGCTATTTGAGAGTGTTAAGAAATGGGTCGAGCTAAAAAAATCGATTGAAAAAGGGACAACTGTTGACTCAGTCAACCAAAATTTAATTAAGTTGGAAAAAAAACGATGGACGTCAATTATTGAAAGAATCATTTGTGTCATACAGTATTTAGCTGGACAAAATGCAGCTTTTAGAAGAAGTAATCAAAAACTTTTCGAAAAAGGCAATGGTAATTTTTTGAAGCTAATTGAATCAATTGCAAAATTCGATAATATAATGGCGGAACATATTGGCAGAATTCAAAAAGATACCAATAATATGCCACATTATTTAGGTGATAAAATCCAAAATGAATTAATTTGTCTAATAGGTGAAAAAGTCAAGCAAAATATAATCGAAACTTTAAAATTGTGTAAATATTATTCAATTATATTAGATTGTACACCTGATGTGAGTCACGAAGAACAAATAACTGTAGTTGTCAGGTTCGTTTTCATTAATGATATTTCAAAGGGTATAGAAATTAGAGAGCATTTTTTAGGGTTCTGCCCAGTTACAGATACAACTGGTGAAGGACTAACGGCCTTTTTATTGAATTATTTAAAAGAATTAAATATTGATATTAAGGATATGCGAGGGCAGGGATATGACAACAGTGCCAACATGAAAGGCAAACGTAATGGGCTGCAAAAAAGAATCCTTGATATAAATCCTAGAGCCTTTTTTGTCCCTTGTGCAGCTCATAGTCTTAATTTAGTTGTCAATGATGCTGCGAAAAGTTCGCTTGAAGTAACAAATTTCTTTGCTATTATTCAAGAAATATATGTTTTTTTTTCAGCCTCCACCTACCGTTGGCATATTCTCATGAAAGAACTTCCTACCATAACTGTAAAACCTTTATCTGATACACGGTGGGAGAGTAGAATCGATGCCATTAAAACCCTTAGATTTAATTTAGAAAAAATTTATGATGCTCTCTTTTCCCTTTATAATGATACATCAAGAGACAATGACACAACAAACCTTGCAAAGTCACTAATTAATAAAATAAAATCATATAAATTTGTGTGTTCTCTAGTAATTTGGTACAATATTTTATCAAAAATAAACACTGTAAGCAAAATCATGCAAAAATCTAATATTATTTTACCAGAAACTGTAAAAATGTTAACAGAAATTCAAATTTTTTTCATTGAAATACGATCTGAAGGTAGTTTTACAGCTATGCTTAATGAGGCAAAAAAAATTGCTGAAGATATAGACTGCGAAAGTGTTTTTCCAGCTGTAGGCTTGGTTAGACCGAGAAAAGCAAAGGTTTTTTTTGATTATGAACATAGAGATTAATCAATCGAATCACCAGAGTTGAATTTCAAAGTCAATTTTTATTTTTATATTCTTGATATAGTAATATCAAAATTAAATGACAGATTTGAACAGTTAAACGAGTGCAACTCCTATTTTGGCTTTTTAAATAATTTAGGCTCTTTATCTATAGATAAAGAAGAATTAATGAAATGTTGTATGGATTTACAAATTAAATTAACCGATTCATCTACAAAACAAATGGATGTTAATGCAATTGATTTGTGCAATGAAATTGAAATATTGTCCATTTATAATAAAAGCAATACGACTTCGGCCAATGAAACTTTAGAATACCTTGTGGCTAATGATTTAATTAGCACTTTCCCGAATTTATCTGTAGCCCTACGAATTTTTTTAACGATGCCTGTCACTGTGGCTCATTGTGAGAGATCGTTTTCAAAATTAAAAATAATTAAAAACTATTTAGATCTACTATGAGCCAGAACAGACTTACAAATTTGGCTGTAATAAGCATCGAGGAAGAGATCTGCCAGGCGTTAGATATGACGGATTTAATACGAGAATTTGCAATTAAAAAAGCAAGAAAAGTCGCTTTTGATATTTAAATTTAGAATTTATGTAGTTTTTAGTTCATGTTTATAACTTCTAAGTTACTAATAATAAATAAATTAAGCAATACTTTGTTTTATAACTATTAAAGCATTATGTTAGTTGTTTTAAATATTTAATTTTTTAATTTATACAAATAATAAAGTTTATAATAACCTTTATATTTTTTAATTTTTTAAAACAAGTTACAGTTATCAAGGCAACGCAGAATTTTAAAATTAACACTATTTACGTCTAAGGAGCTATACGCTATAGGGGCGGCAAACTATATCTTGCACCCGGGCGGCAGATACCCTTGGCTCGGCCCTGATACTACCACATATTTAAAGCTGGAATAACTCTGTGAAAATATTGTATAGAATGAAGCAAACAAGAGACACTTTTCTAACAATAAAGAAACGCTAAAATGTTGCCAGTGTTGGTATACGTGGGTGTTTACTGTGTGGACGGAGGATTGCTCCTTAACTATTAGAGACATCAAAACCAATTTTGGTATGGTAATACACATTTATTGCATCTACATTTTAAAAATTTTAAGGTACATATGCCAACCCAAACCTGTGTTTTTTTAAATAAAACATCTTGTATATTTTTGCATTTTTGGATTCCCTGTCACATTTAGAACAAAAATGTATAAAGTTGTATCCGTATCACTAACCGTTCTGAAGATATTGTCACTTTAGTACCAAAATAGAGTCAACTTTGGAGCCACGATGATAGCGCTGTCATCGCGATTTTTTAAATATATTTGCACCACCGACTATTGACAATAGTCTACTTACAAAATACGAGGCAATTTTTTCGAAAAAGTGTAAAACTATACAGAATGATTAATTTACGCGAAATGTAATTTATCTCAATTTTTTCAAATATATAACTATATATTTTTCATATTTGGATTCCCCCTGAAAAATAGCTACTAATTGATAATAAGCGTTATAACCATAAAATGAACCCTTCTTGAGATATTGACGCTTTGATTCGAATTGAAATACAGAAGAACAAATAGAACAAAAACCAGAGCAACAATGACAAAATACGAATAGCAAAATTCGTAAACTGATAGGAATAATTAATTAATAACTAAACAATAAAACAATTCTCTACGCCTAAAAAAATAAGTTGAACAAGTACACATAAACGAAGAAAAAAATGCTGACGACGCCTAGCTAAACGATTTGAAATTCGCCCCAAAACGAAAGTTTCACTCGAAACATTTGAGGCGAAATGGATTGAAACGCAGCTCTGATTCAATTTTTCATACCTTCACTTGTGATTGGAGGATGTTGGTAAACTTTTTCTTTAACGTAGCCCCAAAGGAAGAAATCAAGGGGCGTAAAGTCCGGTGATCTGGCTGGCCAGTTTTGTACACCACCTCGTACTATCCACCTCATCCTGACAATCTATCGAGATATTGCCTAACGTTGATTGCATAGTGTGGAGGGGCGCCATCATGTTGAAACCACATCGTACGAATATTATCTACCTCGATATCTTCCAAAAGTTCGGATAAATCATTTTTCAAAAATTGTAAATATCTCTTTCCAGTAAGACTCTAATCAAAGAAAAAAGAACTAATCACATTAGAATTGAATATACGTACCACTCTACACATTAACTGACCATCAATGCTGGTGATCAACAACTTTTAAGATGTGTGGATTGCTATCTGAATAGTGCTGGCAGTTATGTTTATTAATATTACCATTATTGTGAAATATTGTCTCATTCGTAAGTGGAATGTTATTAACAAAATTGGGTTCTTCTTTAACTTTAGTAGTTACCTATTGGCAGAAAGATTCACGATTTTGAAAATCTATTTCACTTAAAGCTTCATGTTGGTCTATATGATAAGGATGGAACTTGTTTTTTTTTAATAAAGCTGCGAAGCACTGAAGTTTCTTGGCTTTTTAAATTCATTCTTTGTTTATACTAGGCCTGTTTAATTCCATAAAGTTGTAATGCTATTGTTCTTTTTTATTTAGTCTTTTTATATATGGTGCCATTTTTCTACCTCCATATTATTAAGAAGTTACAACCTTATGTTTCCCGGTCCTGGTGTTTTGGTGGTTTGCTTTTTTGTATTGTATGTGTTTTTATGCTCTTCTTTGTGTTCGTGTAGTAAATTGAAATAGTGTGTCATTCGCTGCCTTGGAGGTATTGTTTGTATTAGCCCTCAAGTGCAGTTGTTATTCCTGCTCCTCCATGTTTAACACGCGATATGACGGAAGAATGGACAACGGCAGTTCAAAAATTGTCTCCTGTTGTCGTTGACGAGCGTTGCTTTACAAGATGGTTTCAAAACGATAGATAGCCGGACCATGCGAGGATTCCTTTAAATATATTCGATGTGGAAGTTGAGATGAAATTCCTCCCCACACACGAAACAAGATCGGAATTTCAGATGGGTAGCCTGCCCTTCGGGAAGCACGATGCATTCGACAAAGGTCATAATTTTTAAAATTAGCACGCAGGTAGACGTTTACTTCCTCTTGTCCCTTGCACGCTTCTTCTTGCTGAAGTAGTTGGTTGAACTGCAATAGCAGCCAATATCAAGTTTCATTTCTTTTCCGGAAGGGAATATTATTTCCTGCTGTATGAAGTAACGTTTCCCATTGACCACCTGATTTGACCGAGTTTAATCTTGCCTTAAATTGTTAATTCCACTTGATAAAAAACTAAATTGTTTAATGCATTCTTTAATTAAATTCAAAATGTGTTCTATATCACTATTGTCGTTTGCAATAATTTCATTTATATAATGCTGAGGAATCCTTTTGATATCTACAAACATTATCATATTTGTGAATTTATTTGCACAATCATATCATGTTCACTCTGACTATTCATATCACAATTATTTAAAGAAGGTCCATCAAAAGAAATATACGACGATAGTTCATCATTTACTGTCCCTAATATAGTAGGCATTGACTGACAAATGAAAAACTGTTTTTATCCGAAGTGTCATTTATTCACGTTAGTGTATGTAAAATTGCGTCTCTCTATCTTTTCATTTATTCGAAATATTATTTCAGTTCTCTTGTGGTGTTTGTAATTTTATCAAAATGGATAAAATTGAAACAAGAGCTGTTATAAAATACCTCTGTAAGAAAGGTTTATCACCACAAGAAATTCATAAGGACATGACTGAAGTATTGGGTGATTCTGCGCCTTCATACCAGGTAATTAAAAATTGGTCTCGAGATTTCAAACTGGGGAGAGAGTCCTGTGAACACGCGCCATGTGCAGGACCACCAAAAACTGTGGTTACCAAGGAAAATATTAATTTGGTCCATGATATGGTACTGAATGATAGAAGAATTACCGTCAGATGCATAGCGGAGACATGTGGCATTTCAGTTGGGAGCGTTGAAAAAATTTTGCACGAAGAATTGGGTCTCACAAAAGTCTCTGCAAGTTGGGTACCAAAAATGCTAACGACAGATCAAAAACGCCTCCGACACGCTACCGCAGAGACCAATTTGGCAATCATTAACAGAGACTCCGATGAATTTTTACAAAGATTCCTTACAGTGGATGAAACTTGGGTTCATCACTTTGACCCAGAGTCGAAACGCCAAAGTATGGCATGGCGGCATAAGGGTTCCCCACCTCCTCGAAAATTTCGTGTTGTTTCTTCGGCAGGCAAAATCATGGCAACGGTTTTTTGTGATTTTAAGGGAGTTATTTTTGTGGATTATTATTTACCACGTGGGCACACCGTAACAGGCCAATATTACGCAGATTTAATACCAAAACTTCGAGAAGCAATCAAGGAAAAGAGAAGAGGAAAATTGAGACGAGGTGTTCTGTTTCATCAGGATAACGCCCCGGCCCACAAAAGCTATATTTCAATGGCAGCCATTCACAACGCTGGCTTTGAAATTTTTGAGCAACCTCTCTATTCGCCAGATTTTATGAACGACGAAGAAGTGATGACAGCTGTAAATGAGTGGCTGGCGGAACAAAATACAGAATTTTTTTCCAAAGGCATTCAAGCACTTCAGCACCGATACTTAAAATGTATTAATCTGTCAGGGGACTATGTTGAAAAATAAAATTATTTCGTTCTTCTCAAACGTTTACTTCTATGCTAGGGACAATAATTGGTGAACCGCCCTCGTATTTAGTTTGATATATAGAGCTAATCTTGCTAATCCACTATACGGTTATAGTTGGAGAATTTGCTGGTTTAACTTAAAAAATTATAACCGGCACATTAATGCTTACAGAACTTACCACATCCAAAATTGCATGAGCAATAAGGTGTTCAGTTCTTAGTGCGACTTTCACTCTGATGATGCAAGCAAGCTGCAAGGTCTTACGAAACGTTAGAGAATATGGATGCACAAACAGCAAAACGGCCAAATCTGCCTAAGTATTCTCATTCTCAAGATACTCACACAACACGAACCACCAAAGAGCATGACCATCGAGCGGTTTTTGCTCGAGTTCACAAGGTCCAAGGCACATTGAGCCAGAGAATGCAGAATTCGAGTAACCGCAAAAGGCTCAAACAGTATACATTAGTTACTTCTTTTACAAACTGCCTACTACGTTTTTTTCGTTCCTTCCTACTCTACTGTTGAGGTCGTCTATTACGATCAATCTCTTTTGATTTGTTACATGTACATGTACATTTATTATAACGTTTACGATTCGATTCGATCATTGTATCGTTCAAATGAGGTTATTCATTTCTTGCATTCTTTTAATCAGCAAGGATACTTCACTTTTGGATTATTTTTTTCTATTTTTAAAACTACTTTTTCTTTGTCTAATACGTAGTCCTTGAATGGTCCATGTTCAAACAATTACAGTTCTTTTCGGACTCCCCCTGCCCCGGGATTAAGCCACCTCTTCCTTTTGTACAATTCCAGTTAAACCATAAATAGTTAAAGCTTTTGTAAAAACCCGATAAAGTTCACATAACATATCTTGTTGATTCTCTTAAACATCAACACATTCATTAACTTTAATTTGTTATTTTAAATAAATTTCTTATTTCCAACATTTTTACTTCTTATTAAAAAAACACTAAAATTAGAACATTTACTAAATATTTGGTTACTTAATTCATAGTTTCTTTGAAGCACCAATTATCTTCAATATAACGAGGATATTATTGCATTTCCGTATTTTTGTTACAGACCATATAGCTCTTTAGCGTAACAGCTGGTTCAATGGGTTGCAGGATATAAATCTATTTTCAACTTTATGGTCGATGCATGCACGTATATCACAGCCGGACCACCTTGCTTGCAGAATGCATTCGAGATAAGAAACCTATGAATACTTCAATCGACCAGTTTTACCTCGTTAATTTTTATTAGCGTTTATGTGGTGTGTAGGTGAAACAGGAAGACGAAGCTCAGCTACTATTCTTAACAATGAGTGCTCAACCGAACCCTTTACACACTTTTGAAAGCTTTGCACAGGACTTCGTAAAATGGACAACGAACTGGGCCGAAAATGAAAGTTCAGGTGATGTAAGTGATTCCTACATTATAAATAGTTTCTTTGAGTTCCAAAGTGCTCAGGTGATACATAACATGTTAAAATTATTGCGTGTTTTTAAATACCTCAAGTAGATTGCTGATAATTATATATTTGCGATGCTCACCTTTATATTCTAAAAAGAAATACAATTATTTATATTCACACTCTTTTACATTTATAGTACCTTGTTTGAACTTCACGAGTGTCTAAAATTTTGTTTACGGTTTGGTGTACTTCACATATTATAGAATGTTGACAGAGGATGTTTTTACTTAAAGTAAGGCATTTTTCTCCAGTGAACGCAGCAAGGTCAGGATGTAATGATTTTAAACCAACCAAGCAAATAGTATTTTACTACCTATTTAAAGTGCTTAGCTCCGAGCCAAAAGTTGTCGAATGTGGAAGCTGCAGACAGATAAGAACAGTTAATTTTGCAACACATTGCATTTTTGCTATTTAAACAATTTTTCGAAGCTTCTTTTTTTAATGTTATGTCCTTTTAGTAATTATTGAATAATGAATAATACATATCAATTTTTTTTAATGTTTATAAAATAGTCTACAAATTCGAATGTTCTGTTGTTAACATTAGATTCACACACATTTACATATAACCACATCACTGATTTTCGAGAAAAAATAGTAAACTTCTTAATTTCACAATTAAAATAGTGTTGGTACGTCACTAACAATATTTTATTATTCATTATTAAAAAGTGAAATGTATAAATTCGTTAAGATAGGAAAATACAATACAGCAAAATAAGTGTTTTAAAAACAGTTTTCTATATCTGAAATAACAGAACTTATTTAAGGCATATTTTACAGTTTTCTTATGGCCATAGCTATATTTTTAGCTTTATATATACAGTGCGGCCAAGATAAGGGTGCAAAACCTGGGTACCTCGCCAATGGCCAAAAATAAAGATCGGTTTAATGAGAGAAACATGCAGCACCCCAAGAACTAGTCTTATGGTCAATCAAACTTCTCATCTTTTGGAATTCTACCCTAATATTGTCAAAATAGTTTTCTTCTTCCACCTCACATAAAGAGGAACATATCGCAGTGCTCAAATTTTGCTTTGCTTAGGATGAATAGCTCTCGAGGTGCTGCATGTTTTCTCTAATGGGACTGTATCCTTTTATCTTTGTATAAGGTCCCCATACTATTCATTCTTATCGTAAACACGCTGCACATATTTATAAATAAATTGTCAAATATGCGACATTTTTAAATTAGTTTTAATATTTTTTCTAGAAGCTCGTGCTTGATATATTAGACTTGGTGCCCCTGTTTCAAGCCCTGGACTTCAGCTGTGAAGGCGTTCGTGATTCACAAAATATAGAAAGCATGTACAGTGAAGTGCAGATAGCCGTACAATGTAAACACTCTGGCCATAACATAGTCTTGATAAAACCATTAATTCCAGCTGAATGCAAATGTGAAATTTTAGGCGACGCCTTCTGGAAGAGTGGAGACTTGACTACAGCAGTCTATGAGGTATGACATGTTTTGATAATATGAATGGTGGGATTATTTCAAATCAAGCTTTATTTCTAATTACTTTTTTCGTTCAGTTGTAGAAATCATACGGTGGTCCCCTTTTCTATTGAATGAACTCAAATCCACCATTAGTTTTCCAAGTTATCGTTATTTTTAGCAGTGTAAATAATATTTAGTTACAAAAAGTTACTAATGTCAAAATAAGACAGTAACATTTTACAAGTTATCAAAAGTTGTGTAGAAGACGGTGCAAGTAACAATTTATGTTGTATAGCCAAGTGGTAGTCAGTTTTCTATTGTATTCGATAGATCAGTAATTTTTAACCGCGTTAATTCACTTCACCAAATGAATTGTCAAATTTCATTTTGACTTTAGTAAGTTGTTGTTACCAAATGTCAAGTACACCGTTAAACATTTACACACTTACAATTATTTTTGCCACATCACCATGGTTTCTCACACAAGCTTATTTTGACGTTAGAAAACTTATGGCGGGCAACAATCATATGGCCACACTATGATTATAAAGTCACTGTACCAGTACTACAGTGACTTTACAATCACAGTGTGACCATACGGTGGTCGTCTTTTCTATTGAATAAACGCAAATCCGCTATTAGTTTCTCAAGTTATTGTTATTTTTAGCGGTGTACACAATATTTAGTTACAAAAAGTTACTAATGTCAAAATAAGACATTAACCTTTTACAACTTGTCAAAGATAATTCACCTGTAGAAGACGGCCTAAGTAACAATTTACGTTATATAGCCATATGATAGTCATCTATGGTATTCGGGAGATTAGTCGTTTCAACAACTTTAATTCAATTTAACAAAAAAAATATCTTTATTTTGACTTTGGTAATTTGTTGTTACCAAATGTCACTTACACCTTTAAAAAAATGTACACATTTACAATTATTTTTGTCGCATCACCATGGTTTTTCCCACACAAGGTTATTTTGACGTTAGAAAACTCATGGCGAGTAACAATCATATGGCGACAATGTGATTATAAAGTCACTGTGTACCAGAGCCAGTATTTATAGGAGAGTACCGCCACGTCCGCCATTTTACTCCGTTGACATATGCGTCAATTTGAGGTTTGTCACGCTATTCCGTCAACTTGACGTTTGTCTCACTAAGAGTAGGCCGTGTGGGCGATTATATGGACGAAATTAAAATAAAACTTTGTTTTCTTCGAATGCCTTTATTAACTAGAAACAAAGTAGGTAATTACAAAAAAATCTTAGAAAAAATCGTCATTGATTGCCACCGATTGCGAGCAAGTGCCGTTAAGGTCACTAAATCACGTTAGCTACGCTAACACAGGTAGGGAAACACCATTTGACAGGTTCAAAAAACGAGTTTGTCAATGTCAAATTTACCATAGGCGCTACTAGTAAGGGCATAAATATTTTTTCTTATTATTAATATATCCTTCGAATGCGATGCCACAATCCTTTCTTTAGGTTGTAAGTTAGGCAGATGATCGTTTTTAACCGCAATTTAAAATGTGTTTTGTCTACTGACCCTGAAACTTGAAGATCTGGAGAAATATCAAAGGTAATTTTTCACGATTACAGATCATTTACCTTAATTATGACCTGAAGAGATGATTGTAATCTCGGATTCCCTATTTCTCAAGAAGAATTTTGTCAAAACGTATTTATATTTAATAGCATTATGGTTTTCGTTTACTGCGTTAAAGATTGCCTGAACAACAGCATAGAAGGGTATACGCTGTTTCAAGTCCCTGAAGGTAATTTAAACTGCAATATTTAGCAATACCTTTTAATGAATAACTTATTGCAAATTAAGGACCAAGAAATAGCATAAAACGGCAGAAGTGGTTGAAAGAAATAAATAGACCACTAGACGGCATGCATCATTTACGTGTATCTGAGGTACCGAAGCATTGGAATGCAGCGAGCGGTACAAAATATTCGCTAAAGCTTTATATTTATTTTATTTTATTTTATTTTATTATATTTGTGATAATTAATTTTTTTAAAGTGGAAACCGTTTACAAATAATTCTTTATGTAATATTTATTTATTGCGTTCACGTTAGGTACACAACCTTCAATTTATTTCTGTTATAACCTATAAACTGATTGGGTACGCCACTGACGAGTTTGGTTTGACATAAATAACGCCGCGTTTCCCTACCTGTGTTAGCGTAGCTAACGTGATTTAGTGACCTTAAGTGCCGTGTGTTTATAGTGACTTCTATTGACCGCAAAAATTAAAGCAGCCGGTAAGGTGTCAAAAACGCTCAGAATGTATTTCTAGAAGTTTTTGATTTCTTTTCCAAGTTCTCGATTTTCTTGAGTAAAACTTCACTTGCGTTTTAGTGTAATTCTTCCATGTTTACTCATAAACTAACTTCGGTTGTATTTGCGGGTAGTAATTCATTGAAATCTATGAGAAAAACCACCCGCTATTAAAAAAAGAGAAAAACATGTACTATGCAAGACAAAAAAAAACTGGGACAGTAAGTATGGTCTGTTGTGAATGTGACTGCCTTAATATGTACAGTTGTTAGGTATTTCTAACTTAACCGTCAAATTGTTTAGACTTTGCTATGAATATAATAAATGTAATTGTTCAAAGCCTCGTTTTAGCTAATCAAATTATGCTAAAATCTCTATCAAGAGTTGTCCCTGTTTTTTTTGTCTTGCATAGTACATTCTAACCAATTGCATACCTTCTTTACGTTATTATTAGGTACTACGGCTGAAATGTTTCTAAAACACAAAATGCTTCACGCAGATAGTTGCAGTATTTAGTACTTTCAATAATGGTATTTAAAGAGAAAATTTAAAACCACAGCAAAAAAGTGATTAAAAACTAAATTAATAAACGTAACCTCGATCTGGAAAACATTCTCTAGTAATATTATATAATACATTGCTTCCTTCTCTCCTTGTTTTTAATCCCTTAAGGTAAAAACAATCTTACACCATTTTCGGAGCATTCGTTGCAACTTTCTGCACGAGAACATAGCATTTCAAAAAATCGCAATGAATGACAGGTATCATCGGAGTAAAAATGGCATCGATGGAAAAAATTTTACGGATCAAGGGATGGCGGTACTCTCCTATATATATACACGGGCTCTGACTATTATTACAGTAGCTATATACAAGACAGTATTGCCATTGGGATGTCTTCGCCGCTATTGGTCGACGCGCATGTCCGCCTTTAATAGGAAAAATATTTAGTTACTTCTAAGTTGTTCTTAAAGAAGTTGGTAGAACCTGTTCATTTCGTTATGGAAAAAATAAAACCTTTCAAATCTGACAGTTCTAAATTGTCAGTGTCAAATAATTCATTAGCGTCGCAAGTGGGTGAAATTTTATCATCTACTGGCCTAAATGATATGCTGCCCAGTATTTAAATGTGACAATTTAGAATTGTCAGATGTGAAAGGTTGTGTTGTGTCCACAACGAAATTAACAGGCTCTAGTTCCATTTAGTTTCCGTTGGTGTGTGCGCTTAGATTGATTTTAATTGAGTTTAAATAACCTCAAAATCACAAATTTGTTAATTAGTGTGTATACTTACACCAAACTCAAATACGTTAATTAGAGAAGTGATTTTTGAAAACGAGTAGTATCTGAAACCACAAAGTAATAACTGAAACCGGCTGTAAACTTCGTACAATACCTTAAAGCACAACGAACGAACGCCAATGAAAAATGTCAACGTCAAAACATAACACTGCACGTATAGCCAATATCAAGTAGTTTAAATAACTAGCAACCATTCAAAAACGTTCAATCATTTTTAAAGGCACTGTATATATCTAGGCTCAAATTAGCCTGAAAGTAGCGGCCAACAATTGTACGGCCACACTGTCTTGTATATAGTCACTGTAACCAGTACCAATTGCAACACCCTCTCTTTAATAAAATCGATGTATAAATAGTAGATACCTACTTAAAACTAGCCTAGTACCGATCTCATCAACAAAAGTGTGTTAAAAATTGTAAAATACATTCAAAGATGAAATCAGACCGAACTATAATCCATTTAGGAAACTCCCGTGACATTTACAGTGTCGAATGCTAAGTACCTACTATTTCAGCTGATTGTACTTAACGGACCTAGCGTCAAACGTGTAAATAAGGTGATGACAAATTATTTGTTATTTTGCTAAACTTAAATATGAATCGTAGTTTTAGTGAAACAAAGTAAAAACATAATTTATTAATAATTTTAGTAAGTAATCTTGTATTATATATAGTCCGGTCAAGTTAGCTCGAAAACTAGTGGTAGGCTTACAAAAATTCGCAAGAAGCTAAATATTGGTACAAATGTTAAGAACACCATCATAAACAAATTGTGAAAAGTCCCCATTGATCCCACGTGTGCAAAAAAAATTATTCAAGGTCAAAGTTCGAAAAAATCGATTGTTTGAATTTTTCAGCCAAACGGTCAGTTTTATCATAAAAATATGTCATACAAAAATTGTAGATCATACAATTATCTATAAAAATTGTTCTAGCACTTTTTTTCCTAAGAATTGTCATTTCTGAGATATAGCGATTCTAAAAGTTGAAAAAGTCGTGTTCTCCCTAATAGGCACTAGTATGCCGGCGCCGCCTATATACATTACGGGACCTATAGTATAAGTTAAAATATTGATCTCCCAAAAAAATGTCGCAATTCTGCTTCATTTGTAATAAAGATTTGACTGAAAGTGAAATTGTTACTGTTGATCGTGGCATGAAAACGTTGATTGATGCAAGTGTTGAAAGAGATGATGGATTTTCTGAATACTTGAAAGACCAGAAATATGTGACAATTCACATGCAGTGTCGTAAAAAGTACACTCGGAAGAGTACTATTGCTGCAGTTAAAAGACAACATGAAGAGGAACAAGCCAGTACATCTAAAATAAGTCCTCCTCGTACTAGAACACGTATAAGTGAATCAGTTTTTAGTTTTAAAAAATTTTGCTTATTTTGCGGTGATGAATTGAATGAAGAGGATGGCAAGAAAAAAGCAATGAAATACCGGCGTAGAATTTGTAAAGTTGCTACACTTTTATTCAAAGAATCTGTTCTCAAAGTAGCTCAGACTCGTTCTGATGATGTAGCAAGAGCTGTTACTGCTCGCATTGAATTTGAATATGATTTAGTTGCTGCTCAGGCTAAGCATCATAATGATTGCTACATTTCCTTCTTGAGACCGTCCACTGGGGGTACATACATTGAAAATAGCGTTGTCAGTTTACATTAGAAGAATTAATAAATATTTGCGAAAATTCAACTTTAGATAACAGAACCATTAAGATACGATTAAAGTTGAAATATGGTGATAAAATTATTATAATTTAAAAATGCACCAGGTGTCAAGGCCAGTCCTGCTCTAATGTTGAATCTCCAACAGAAGAGGATTCTTACGACATCAGCGACAAGACAACTGATGCTTCGCTGTTACAACAATTCACTTGCACCCAGCAGGAAGAAGCAGAAGCAAAAGCAGAAGAAGAAGAAGCAGAAGAAAAAGAAGAAGAAGAAGAAGGAGGAGGAGAAGGAGAAGAAGAAGAAGTAGAAGGAGAATGAGACAGAGAAGATGAAGAAGAATGAGAAAAAGAAGAAGAAGGAGAATGAGAAGAAAGAGAAGACAGCACTTGAAGTTCCATTACATAATTACATCATGGGATAGGCCTACCGGGGAAACCACGTTAAAAAAAACGAGCCAAATACACTACCTCACAGGTGGCGTGGAAACGTGTGCCTGTGCATATTATGGAGCACACGACTCTTTCAACTTTTAGAATCGCTATATCTCAGAAATGGAAATTCTTAGGAAAAAAAGTGCAAGAACAAGTTTTATAGATAATTGCATGATCTACAATTTTCGTCTGACATATTTTTATGATAAAACTGACCGTTTGGCTAAAAATCCAAAAAACCGGTTTTTGCGAACTTTGACCTTGAATAATTTTTTTTGCACACGTGGGATCGATGGGGACTTTTCACAATTTGTTTATGATGGTGTTCTCAACATGTGTACCAATATTCAGCTTCTTGCGAATTATTGTAACCTTGAATGTCTATTTTGACCGGACTAATATGCAACCAAGACAAATCCCAATTAATCAAAATGTACTTTTATAATTCAAATGTTAAAGTTAAAAACAAAATCTTCAAATTTAAATTGGAAATGACGCCAACACCAAATGCAAAAATTACTAACACCCTACTAGTGATTTTCATATTAACCAACTGATAGTGACTTTTACGTCACGGGAGTTTCCTAAATGGATTATACCTTCAAAGTATTTTTGTTTAAAATCTTAGTTTCTGAAACTGGTTATTGCAAATAACAGTTGCTGAACAACAAAAAAAACTTATAAATTGGCTGAAGCTAAAATAGTTTTAATAGTTTTCTTCCTTCCACTGACGTAACGTAGTTTGAAATATTTGAGAATGTATTACTGACGATTAAATTCACCTGTCATCTGTCAAAAAGTGAGCAATAAAAATCCAGAATTCGACATTTCCTGTCCAATCAAAAAAATATCAGCGGATATATCTTCCTAGAAGATACTCAAGCGACTATTTTAAACAAATGTAGTTTTATTATAAAAAAATCTAGTTCGGTGTTCTGTTGCTATAGAAACTGCGTTGTTTGTTATTACATTTACTGCAAACTAATTTGAAAAAATAGTTTGGTTCATTGAATAGTTCCTCGAATACCATTCTTAGTCAAAGTTAGTACTGTTGCAACAATGCCAAAACTTGATTACCCGAAATATTTTACTTCCTTTTACAATAAAGGAAGTATTGGATTTACCCCAAAAATTCTAAATTGAGTTTTCAACAGATCTTCACGTTTTAGAGTCCCCTGAACCCAAAAAAAGTTTGCCATTTTTTAACGTGCTAAAAAATAGGATATTTATTTACGTTACCATTGACGACGTGAAAAAAGGCATTTTGCAGACTAGAGCGCCAAAAATTTTCGCACACTACGGCTCGAAACAATATTGATATTCTTGTTTGACGGTTGTAGAAAAAATATTGTTTGTATTACGAGCTCGAAATGGCTATCGCCTCGTCGAAAGAAGTAACATTCTCACGCTCTAAAATCATCAATTTCAAGTACTTAATACAAAAATAACAATTGTACAACTAGTTTTGAAAGTTACTCTCTACTTTTTTCATGTTTCGCAGTTTGCTCAAGCATATGAATGAAAAAAAGGAATTTTCAAAACGTGGTATACACGTAGTTTTTTACATAGTGATCTCTTGTAACTCGAAATTTAGTCGAAAAGGACTTCGGAATTTACAACTGTCAAGTTGAAAATTTACAATTTCAATAAAATAATTAGAAGAGTGTACCCTTCTTTACGACTTTTCGTTAAAAAGGTAATAGTTTCTTCACGACTTTTCCTTTAAAAAAGACGACTGTCGTGATCACTATGCAAAAATATTTATATTCATAATTGCTCACTGTTATTCATTAATTTTGTTTATCAGTTGACTCCAGCTGTATTTAAATTCTTGTAATGTTTAATTTTATCATTTTTTACTGAAACAATACATTTATATTTTGAGTTGTCGCTTTGTCGCGGGCCCGCCATTAACTGTTTTGGCTTTGAAACCCAATACAATAAAGCTACCATTGCCACTAACAATATTAGTTTATAAAATTTTGATAATAAACAATTACGATCGAAATTATTATGCCGTAGGAAATACATTCACAATCAATTTATGATGGTATAAATCATTTTACGAGGTAAGCGATTTTTGTATCCTTTTATGCGGGTAATATTTAATGCACCTGCATGCAATTAAACTGCAGCATTTGATGGTGTTTTACATCTGAACAAAAACACTTCACTGTTGGAAATAATAAACATAAAGGCCTGTAATGCAGATAATAATAGTATTCACCACATTTTTTCTTATTTTAAAGCTATTGTCTGGTAAAATAGTGGCAATAAGTTCCCAAAATACCGTTACTTTAATCTAATTTAGCATATTTTACAATATCTTTAGCAACACAAATTACGATTCGTAACTCTCTAATATCTATTATTTTTTTCAGACTAATGAAAAGGGCGTCCTTCCTACGGTACCAAACGAATTTAGTGAATTTTTCAAACTTATTGTAAACAAGCTGATAACGATGATGCGTTCCAGCAAACCAACAGTTGATGCAGAAGCCCTGCCAAGAACTCGTCTATTTAAAAACATTAAAATGTAACTGGAGAGATTGCTTTTTTCTACATCACACCACTTAAACCCGATTCACCAAACAATGGATAAATTATTAGGTAACTCCAATGAGCGACCTAACATCTTTCAGCAGACTTTAGTTAACATTTATCTATTTCAGGAACTTGAAGGCACTATTAGTAAAACTACTATTTAAAGGGTAACGCAAAATGTTCAGAAAACTGGGAAATATTGTTGACCACATACACGTAATGAGAAGTGCTTCTTATTGTCTTCTTAATTCTACTCGCTTAACATTTCAACGGCTTCAGGTAAGTAATCGCTATTATTTTAATTTTGAAGGTCTCTGTAGCATTGTTTTAGTATACTATGTACGGCTCTTTATACATACATTTTGTCATGATTACTGTTGTAACATTAAAGATTGGCACGATATTAGCAGCCATAACATAAATAAAAATGTTTAATTCACCGAGCAAAACGAGAGCTTTGGAAATTACTGAGCAAAAATTCATTTCCGGGTATGTACTATGTACGTATGTTTTATGCATAGCGGTAAAAGTTACGAATAGATTTTTATGACAGTTTAACTGGTGTCATTGTCAACCAATGGCATTCTTCAATTTAAAAATAAACTACCAATCGAACGATTATTTTAGTGACAATACTTCGAGGAGCTTTATTTCAGCGACCATTTAATGCATACACTAAAAATCCCATAAGCCGCGGATTTTTTGTCACTATGACAGCTGCAAAAGTTAGCCCTAACTTTTCCAACGACAAAACGGAACCTAACTTTTAAAACGGTCTAATTTTAAAATAATGTTTGCCTTGTTTGTTAATTTAGTGACTTCTAAATTACCTAATATGTAGATTAAATATGTATTCATTAAATTGTCGTACCGAATTACACTCTAGCTTTTTTTTTATCGAAGTAAACTTAACATTTATAATTCGAGTTTTCTTGCTTTTGGGCAATTCAACTCAAAAAACTGTCAGAAAAAATTACTCGTCCTTCGGACTCGTAATTTTTTCGGAGGCAGTTTTTTTCGTTAAATTGCCAAGCAAAAAATTCTCATTAAAATGTCAAGTTTACTTCGACAAAAAAAAGCTCTCGTGTAATTATAAGTGACAATTTTTTCTGTAACTATTTTTTAATTGTCAAGACGAATAGGACTCTAGGTCGAAATATTGCAGACTATTCAACTCACTTGTCATCTATCAAAAACTGTCCAATAAAAATACAAAATTTGACGTCTTTGGGCCAATAAAAATGAACTATATTGACAATTTTCACCAGCGAAATAATCGACAATTTTCACTAGTGGTATAGTGAATATTTTAAACAAATGTGATTTTTATTAGAAACAGTCAATATTAGTGTTCTGTTACTATAGAAATTGCGTAGTTTGTTGCTAGATTTACTGAAAACTAATTTGAAAAAGTAGTTTGGTTCATTGAATAGTCCCTCGAATGCCATTCTTAGTCAAAGTTATGTCGAATATTTTTGCGGTGGTATCACTCATGTCCATTGCGCTTGAGATTAGGACTCGTGCTAGCGCACTCGTCCTAATCGAACCTAAGCGCAATGGACATTCGTGATACCACAGCAAAAATATTCGACATAACTTTGACTACTCATGGTATTATAAGTGACAATTTTTGCTCTTCAGATTGTCTCGTTTCTGTTGCTTTAGAAATTAACGACTCGTGCAAGCACTCGTCGTTATTTTCGTCGCCGCAGAAACTCGTATCTGAATCGCAAAAAGTATTGTCGGCAATATTTTGACCTCTCGTCCTATTATTACTGAAAATTTATAGAGGTGTTCTATAAAGCTTCGGTTTCACTTCGTTGCAGCTTTCGTTGTCAGGAGGCCCAAATACCCAAAAAATGATCAAAAACAATCTTAAAAAATACCTCTTAAAGATTTTGATTATTTTCACAGACATTTCCCTGTTACTTAAAGTGACACCCTATAGTCACTATCTATGCAAAAATTTCAGGGAGGGAGATATCTGACAGAGGGTGGTAGTACACATTTCATACAGACGACTTTCCATGAAAATTTACAGAGGTGTGCTATGAAGCTTTAGAACCACGGTACCTACCAGACTTTGGTTGCACTGCAATGCACCGATCGGTGTGAGGCGGCCCGAAAACTAAAACAAAAATCGAAAAAATGACAAAAAAAAATTCTAAAGTTACTCTACACGATTTTTATCATCTTCACAGATGACACTTACCTCTTCTTCATAAGTGATACCCCGTAGTCAGTATCTACTAAAAAAAAATTAGAGTGGAAGATATCTAACAGAGGGTGGTAGTACACATTTCATACAGGTGGGTTAGATTTCACACAGACGAATTACTATAAAAATTTACGAAGGTGTTTTATAAAGCTGTACAACGATGGTACCAAACTTTTATTATGCTGCAAAGCACCATTCCGTGCGAGGAGGCCCAAATACCCCACAAAATTTCAAAAAAACTACAATTCTTTTCTTAAAAATGACTAGAGATTTTGATCACCTTCATAGACTACGGTTTCCACTTACTCATAAATAATACCCCATAGTCAGTATCTACCCAAAAATTCCAAAAAGTAGATATCTAGGGCAGAGGAACAAATTTATATGCACCAACTTCCATGTTCTTTGAAGCTTTGAAACGATGGTACCAGACTTTATTTTTACATATAATCTCATAAGAGCATTAATTCTTTCCGGAAATTTTTTGAGTGCGTTCCAACAACGTCGTATTAATTTTCCCGAGCGGGACGCGAGAACAAATTAGGACGTTGTTGGAATGCACAAAAAATAATTTCCGGATATGAATTAATGCTTGAATGCAGATTCGGTAAGAAAATCGTAGCAACACAAACGATAAGAAAAAGTAATCCATGCCTACAAAACCATTCCAAAAAATTTTGTTGTTGTCTTGGTTAACGCTCGTGAACTAATTTTTCTATAGGTCATTAATGAGTGTCATACGATTTTCACTAGAATCCAACGTCCTGTGTGCGAAACTCACATACCTCAAAAATTTCGAAAAAGGTTTTCTTGCAGTCAAAAATTACTCGAAAAATGTTGATCCTTTTCAGAGATGACAGTTTCCTTTACTCATAAGTGATACCCCATTGACAGTATCTAGCCAAAAATTCCAGGGAGGGAGATATTTGGAGGTACACAATTATTTCAGTGCTGAGTTTATGGGGAATAAAAACGGAAGTTGCGCGAGGTCTATTGATCACAGAAATACTAGTTAAAATAAAGTGAAAAGCTAACGGACGTACCAGACATTTCACCTTTATCCAGTCTATAAATTTAGTGAAACAACAGTTTTAAATAAACAATCTAACGTCAATTGTTTACGTACAATGCTACAATATTCTGAAGAAGTTGAAAAAGAGAACCAAATGACATATAGTTGGCTTGGTGCCATCTCTTCTCTTGCTTTAGGCAAATTTTGCAGGGAAATTTAATTTTACAAAAAAAAAATCATCTTGCCGATCTTGTGCTTCTGTTAACGCACTTGCAGCTGCACTTGCATCATACCATCGTGAAAATCTTCGAAACAATTTCAAAAATAGAAGTCAGAACCTGACAACCCCAGTCTCTTGATTACTCTTAACCATTCGCTAATGGCATTGCTTAAATTTCTGTAGATGAAAAATCTCAAATGCCCTTCAAACCCTACGAAACCATCTCAATCTCTTCAAATATTGGGTTAAAAGTTTGCTAGTCAAAGTACACCGAATAAAATCAGCCTCATTAACATTTACAGTTCAATAATTTAAAATGGTTTGTTTGGTTATGAGCCTATAGACGTATATACTAATTTATTAATCATGCTTGCTTTACGTAATACTTCCTTGTGGTATCATCATGGCAGTGTTGAGGATGTTACTTACTTCACTTTCTGTAGTAATTGCTTCCATATCTTTGCTCCCTTGTTTATTTATTTATTTATTTATTTATTTATTTATTTATTTAGGATACAAACAGGATTACTCCCACTACAGTATCCACTTTTTTACAAAAAAATACATTAAACTAGTGTATACAAAGTAATTATAGACAATACTATAACACTAATAAGTGTTAATTTATAAATTTAGTTTTTAGTAGTTTTTTAAGGTTAGTTTGACAAACAGTAAATAGGTCGATATCTAGACAATACATATTTGACAATCTTGACATCCGACTTACGGGAGAATTCATAGAACATTTGGTGTTAGAAAACGTTATAGAAAACAAGTAAGTATTTCTTAATTCTCTTGCAGGTATATTAAAGTTTATAAGAGATAGTAGTGCAGGACAATACATTTTATCGTTAAGAAGTTTGTGCAAAGTTAAGATGTCAGTGATAACTCTTCTGTTCTCAAGAGACACAATGTTGAATCTCCTGCAAACAGGAGAGTAATCACTGTTAATGATATTGATTTTTTCTTTGTACCCGAGACATTTCAAAAATTTATTTTGTATAGCTTCTAATCTATCTATATAAACCTTATATTGAGGAGTCCAAATGCAAGAAGCAAAGTTAAGTTTGCTGAACACAAATGCATAATAGAGAACCAACATAGTTTGGCCGTTTTTGAAATATCTCGCTTGTCTATTAATAAAACCAAGTGACCTAGCACAACTTTTAGCCACAGAATCTATGTGAGCATTAAAAATCAGCTTCGCATCGAATATGACTCCGAGATCTCTTATTTCTGAAACCTTTTTCAAATTTGTGTTATTTAAAACATAATCCCTTTGAATTACATTAAAGTTACGAGTGAAGGTTATAGCATAACATTTATCTAAATTTACAAACAAATGATTTTTTTGACAATATTCCTCAAAGTTAGAAAGGTCATTTTGAAGTTCCTGACAGTCAACGGTTCCGTGTTGAATCTGTTTAAAGATTTTTAGATCATCGGCGTATAGAAGAAAGTTTGAGTTCTTAAAACACTGTGCAATATCATTAATGTAAATAATGAATAATAAAGGCCCTAAGTGTGACCCTTGGGGCACACCTGATGGGGTTGTAAACATTTCGGAAGCAGAACCATTGACCGATACGAACTGCATTCTGTTTAAAAGATAAGAGTTTAGCCAGTTCAGGACGGCACCACCCACACCGACCAAGGCCAACTTTTCAAGTAAAATTCGATGATTAATTTTATCAAAAGCCTTACTAAAGTCGGTGTAGATGGCATCAACCTGAATCCGCTTATCCATACTGTTATGTAAGTGCTCCAAATAACACATCAAATTTGATTCTATAGATCGTCCTGCAAAGAAGCCATGCTGTTCGAAAATTATCTGGTTTTTAACTAAGGAAAAAATATACTTATAAACAAGTTTTTCAAACAGCTTGGCCAATACACAAAGTCTGCTTATCGGACGATAATTACTAACAAGTTCTTTTTGGCCGCTTTTAAAAATTGGTATTACACACGCCGTTTTCCACTTTTCAGGAAAAATTCCTGAAGATAGAGACTGATTATATAGCAAAAGTAGCGGAATACTAAGACCTGTTGCGCAATTCTTGACAAAAAGTGCTGGTAGGCCGTCGGATCCGCCACCTTTTTTAGGATCAAGTTCTTTCAGCCCAGCAAGGACCTCAGTTTCAGACAGTTGCAAACAACTTAAACTATTATTGGTTTCATTGTCTGAAGCTGTGCCCAAATTTGACACCTGATTGTTATTTGGAGGAACAAAAACGCTTTGAAAGTATTTAGCAAATAGATTACTAATGTCGGTGTTATTATTGGCTACTGAGTTTTCGTATTTCATTTCTGATGGAATATTGCAATTCTTTGTTTTCACGGAGACAAATTGCCAGAACTTTTTATTGTTAGTGGCAATTTCGGATTCTATGCGGTTAACATAGCTATCAAAATCAGATTTTATCAGACTTTTCGATCTACGTCTAAGCAATTTGAAACGATGTAGGTCACTGATGTTACCGTATATTTTCCATTTTTTATGAAATTTGTTTTTTTCTTTAACAACTCTAATGGTTGAACTTGAAAAATATACAGGAAATTGCGAATTCTTGTATCTTAAAGGAACGCGAACGGAGATTATGTCATTTAAAATATCGTAAAATTTTTTAATATTTAGTTCCAGTGAATTTGCATTAAATAATTTACGCCAATCAATATTCTGAAGTTCTTTATTTATTTCAGTGTAGTTGGCTCTTGTATAGTTAAAATATTGCTTAGAAGGTATATTTGCTTTCTTAATTAATGGTGGAATAGATAAATAGAATTCAATGGCTGGGTGGTGCTTGTCCTCCAAGACAACAGGGCAAGTGCAACGAGTGACATTCTTAATACTGGAGCTAGAATTACACAATATGAGATCTAAACATTTGCCATTATGATTTTGTATCGAACTAAACTGCATAAAACCGCAGTAGGAGAGAGCATCGATCACAGATGTTACAGACGGGGTAATGTTCTCGGGAGTTAAAAATAAATTATTATTGTTGTTGTTACATACCCAGCTTAAGGACGGCATGTTAAAATCTCCGCATATGAAGACTATGCTATCTCCGACCTGCTGGTTTATCCATTCCAGTTTAGACGTAAAACTAGCGTACGCAATTTTATCATCTCCTGGTAAATAAACACAGCACATATAAACTTTAATCAAGCTAGTCACTTTCACGCGCACCCAGATATCTTCGGCATCACTTTGAAACTCAGGAAGCAGTTTGGCTTCCAGTTTTTTTCGTGTTATAATAAGAGCACCTCCCCCTGAAGTCTTGCTGGATGCTGTGGTTTCTCGGTCTCGTCGAAATATGTCAAAACAATTTAGATTGCATAGTTCTTTGTCGTCTATATCATTATCGAGCCATGTTTCAGTGATACATGCACAATCGAAATCATTTGAGATTAAATTTAATTTAAATTGGCCTAATTTAGTCCTCAACCCTCGAACGTTCTGGTAAAAAACACTGATAGCCATGATTACAGAAGATATTTATTATGTTTGTTATATAGCTATGTTTTACATTTTTGTCAGGTCAGAACTGTTGCTAATATGAACGATTTTTGAGCGTTCGTCCTTTCTAAGAAAGACGTGACCATTACGCACCCAGACAAATTTATAATTTTTGTCCTTGGCGACTTGACGAGCATCTTTGAATAAAAGTTTATTTGCGGCTGTCAGGTGTTCATTTATAAATATTGGAGCAGATGCACCCTGTAGAACTAATCCTGGTCCTTTATTATCAGACCTAATTTTCGCTTTCGAAGCTGATATTAGGTCATCTTTGTAGCGCCTCGATGAAAACCTTACGACAATATTCTTCGGGAGTCCTGTGGCATTACGCGTAGGGACCCTATGGACAAAATCAACTTTATTTTGGTCGATTTTGTAACTGACAGAGTCACCGATATTTTGAAGGACATTGAAAAGATTTTCGTCTCTATTTTCTGGTACACCTTGTATTTCGACATTATTAGATCGGGAGAATTGTTCTAGATCGTTCAATTTACTTTTACAGATCATCATTTCGGTTTTCAGTTTTTCATTTTCGGATCTAAGTTGCTCCGTCATTTTCATATAATTATCGAATTTTTTAAGGGTTTTTTCAAAATCCGTAACCTTATCTGAACAAAAAGTTACTGACTCGCGAAGAAGTCTCAACTCCCTGAATATCCCAGAAAGGGAACGCTCTTCGTCAACAGGAAGGTTATCAGTACCTCCAGAGGCCGGCATTGCAACTTGCTGGTCGTCGACGGCACCCAAAGAAGCGCTTTGACCGCGGCAGGAATTACAAATCCATTTCGCACCGGGCGTCGATCTAATCAAATTGGCCTGGTCTCGGCGTAGCTCACAACATTTGCCATTCACATGATAAACTTTCTCGCAAAAACCACCGCACTGAAGGCCTGGATGATTTCGATTGACGTTAATGTCACACGCCGTACACTTATTTATCATTTTTCCGGGTTATACAATGGCCTATCACAATGTACTTTCGCAAGTAGAAAAAACTACTATCTGATTTATAAGCTTGACAAAAATCACGGTTTGAATCGCTGTAAGAATACGCGAAAAACCTCAATTTAACGGAGCAAAATTTTAACGACTGTCTACTACGACTACGTATACATATAATGTATAATGTATGTTCTGTTGGTTTTGCATTATACACGTATGTACTTGTAATATTATTGCTATGCATCACCCCAGGGATTCACCGGCCTTGCTTTACTTCTGTTTCCCACCATTTTTACCTCCCATATCTTCTAGCCATCCTTTTCTGTTGGTTTTTTTAAAATCCTAACGACTACCGTTGCCCCCTCCCCCCAAACCACTTATACGTATTACTTTAGGGGACGTTGTCGTCATTTAAACCTAACCTTAATTAAATGAAAATCCAGACCGCTCGTTCCGGGAGTCGAACTCTCGACGCTCCGGCTTGGGTGTTTTCACTCTCTTAACTTGTGAAACTACTCTTCTTAATACACAACGTCTGCTATTGTGCGCTTCCTGTTCACCACACTATTAGCGATAGCTGTAATAATACCTATTAAAACTAGCTAAATATTACTAGATTTTTGTTTACAAACGTTTGCCGTATATTACGTCGGACAAATTTGAAAGTGACATCAAGCACCTTGAACAATAAATATTATGCAAGATGCATTTCGCAACAATTATCCGAACCCAAAAAACAACTAGAACAACGACAGACGGATCAGCGATAAACTGGCTTTATAAAATAAAAATTCACTGGCATAAATTCAAGTACATACGTCGGAATTTATGAGACGTTTCAAATTTGACATTGGCTCTTAATAGTATATTATGTATAATTATTTACCTACACATGATAATACAATCTCTGTCATATATAATGATTTCTGTCAAGTACGCAAAATGGAGTTTTAGGGGGGAACCATTTCTAAAGACGAGGCGACGAAGGAGCAGAGTCTTTAATGAGAGGAGTCCCCTAAAATTATTTGAGTCCGCGCTGCATACACGATTTTCTGGTATCAGCTCTACAAATTGTCTGCTATAAGTCAGAAAAATGTAAATTATTTTCATTAAAAAAACACGTTTCTAATGTGTTGCTAAGTTACCTTTCAGCTCGCTAATAGTACTTTATGTAACTAGTCCTCAAAGCAAGGCTTTAGGGGACGAGTCGTAATGTTTCCGGACGAGGCGGAGCGAAGCGCAGCCGAGTCCGTAATATGAAGATGAGTCCTCTAAAGCCATTTGAGGACGTGTTGCATACAACGTTTTTTTGTATTAGCTCTCCAAACATTATAATATGAAGTTTCAATTACCATTAACGCGGCATTATATTAGGAGGCCGCGCGAAAATGTATTTTTCGCTCCCCAAACTGGTTACTTTGGAAATTGTCTAGGATCCTCAAAATGGCCATTTAGAGGCCTTGTACTTAAAGTCGTCATGGCAACTAATGTTTGAGTCCGCTAAAATGTTGCCATGACGACTTTAAGTACAAGGCCTCTAAATGGCCATTTTGAGGACGTGTTGCATACAACGTTTTTTTGTATTAGCTCTCCAAACATTATAATATGAAGTTTCAATTACCATTAACGCGGCATTATATTAGGAGGCCGCGCGAAAATGTATTTTTCGCTCCCCAAACTGGTTACTTTGGAAATTGTCTAGGATCCTCAAAATGGCCATTTAGAGGCCTTGTACTTAAAGTCGTCATGGCAACTTATGTTTGAGTCCGCTAAAATGTTGCCATGACGACTTTAAGTACAAGGCCTCTAAATGGCCATTTTGAGGATCCTAGACAGTTTCCAAAGTAACCAGTTTGGGGAGCAAATACAAAAAAACCTATTAAAGTACTCGACTCAGTCCGCTAATAGTTATTTTTCTACGACAGTGTGTAAAATTGCCTTTTAGTTGGCAGTTTTAAGTTTGTAAAACGAATGTTTAATAACATGTTTTCATTAGTTTACGTCGTTAGTAATAACGTGTTTTAAACAATTCGTTAGGCACGTTGTCAGTAGCAACCTGTTTAAAAATGTTTAAAACACGCAAAATTACGACCGGTTGCTGGTAATCCTAATTTATTTTTTTTTAATATTTATTCCGTGTTTTCTAGATTCTATCGTAGATATATTGTACGATACACATGCGTAAAGCATCGTTAGCCACTCGTGGGGCTTAAAACGCTCGCTCACTCGCGTTTTAACTCTTTATAGGGCAAAACTATTTTTACTGAAAATAACTAAGTTTTTGGTCAGAAATGGGTATATCACTTGACTAGAGACTATTTTCAAGAATAATTTTTTTTTTCAAAATATTACCGTTTAGGCTGCGTACTGTGGTCGATATTTCAACCAGTGAACGTCTATGCACTCATATCCTGTTGGTTGATTAATCAACCAGTTGTAAATGTCTGGAAACTGCATTGCATTTTATTTCGAAATACTGCATAATATAGTGGAGTAATATTACAAAAGCAACGTTAGATTATAATACATTATATTTATTTTTCATGAAATATCTCAAAACAGTCTAAGCATAGGGCAAGGTCACACTTTTTACCCATCATGTGTGATCTAGTGCTTTTCTTTGATGTACTGCATTGGGCGCATCTTCTAGAAGTTCCTTTGATGGGTAAGTATTCTCCAACATTTGTTTTTCTAGTTTCGTTGTCTATCGACACAGCTCTACCATTTTTCTTTTTAATTTTTTTTATACTCGCTGTAGGACCTCTTCTTTTTCTACCATAAAGTTCACCAATCAGTTTGTTCGCCAATATGCTTCTAAAATTTAGGTGGGATATTGGTTTTGCTGAATTATCATTTTTCACAAGAGCTAGTTTATATGTATAATATATAAGAATTGACAATTGCATCGTCAATAAAATACTACAGCAGTTTCATCATCATCATCAGGAGGCTCTACAGCCTTTTGCAGGCCTTGGCCAAATCAAGGATCCGCTTCCATTCGTCTCTGTCTTGAGCCTTTATTTTCCAATTTCGTACCCCTACGGCTTTTAAGTCATTCTCAATGGCATCCAGGAGACTGGTTCGGGGGCGGCCAACAGGTCTTCTGACTTCAGGTCTACCCATAGCAGTTTTCTTGAGTGGATCGTCTTCCTCTCTTCTAGCAATATGTCCCAACCAACGTATTCTACCGAGCTTGATTAATTTGCATACGTCGATGTCTTGAAATAGATGATGCAATTTGTGGTTGTATCTTATACGCCATATGTCATTTTCATTAACTGGTTCATAGATTTTCCTTAGGACTTTACGTTCAAATCGACCTACAAGCTCTTCCTCCTTCTTATTCAATGTCCATAGTTCTGAACCGTATAGTGAGATCGGCCGTATGATGGTCTTGTATATTTTAATTTTGGTTTTGCGGGACAGATTGCGAGAGTTGAAGCTTGTCCTCAGGCCGTAATATGCTTTATTGGATAACATTATTCTTCTCCTGACTTCATCCTCTATGTTATTGTCTCTTTTTACTAGTGTTCCCAGATATATGAACTCTTGAACCGCCTCGAAATTGTATGTATCAATAGTTAGGTTCTGCCGGATTCGGGATCGCTGACCTTCCCTGGTAACATGCATGTACTTAGTTTTAACTTTGTTGACTGTTAGCCCCATCTCTGCTGCTGATTTTTCTAAGGCAACAAATGCTTCTTTTACTGTAACTACTGATCTTCCAACAATGTCAATATTATCTGCGTAAGCTAGTATTTGCAGTGACTTGTTATATATCGTACCTTTGGTATTAACTTTTGCATCACGAACAACTTTTTCGAGTGCTATGTTGAATAGTATACAAGATAGTGCACCTCCTTGCCGTAGTCCTCGTTCCGTTTTGAAAGGGTCTGATAGCTCACCTTGGATGTCAACGCAGCATTCTACCTCTCTTAATGTGAACTCGGCCGATCTTACTAACTTCTCAGGAATTTCAAATTCTCGCATTGCCTCAAACAGCCTGTCTCGTCTAATGCTATCATATGCGTTTTTGAAATCTACGAATATGTGATGCGTGTCGATGTTGAATTCGTATGTTTTCTCAAGTATTTGCCTGATAATGGATATTTGATCTAGAGTAGATTTGCCTGGTCTAAAGCCTCTCTGGTAGCTACCAACTATTTGTTCTGCATAAGGCTGTAATCGTGCATGAAGTATGTTGGCAAATATTTTATATGAGGTGCTAAGTAGAGTTATTCCTCTATAATTGCGATAATCCAATTGGTCACCTTTCTTATGTAAGGGGCAGAGGATTTCCAGATTCCATTCCTTAGGTAGTACTTCCTGATGCCATATTTCCACAATGAGACTATGAATCTGCCTTCCTAGTTCCTCACCTCGTTTCTTTACTAACTCCACTGGTATGCGGTCACTACCTGGTGCCTTATTGCTCTTTTGCTTCCGTATCGCTGTTTCACTTCCTCCATGGTTGGTATTTCGCACCCCTCTTCATTTACATTTCTTATTCTCTGCATTCTGTTTTCATATTCTTGTTGCTCCTCTTGGCTTTGCGTACTCTCCCCTAGCAGCGAGCTGAAGTGTTCCTTCCATCTGGCTAAGATTGCTTTCCTTTCGGTCACGATATTGCCTTCTTCATCTTTACAGATGGATATTCTTGGCTTGAACTCTTTTCCTATTTGATTTAAGTTACGGTACATCTTTCGACTATCGTTTTGGTTATTATTTGTTTTAATTTCGGCCATCTTTTCCTCGAAAAATGCGTTTTTCTTAGCTCTATGTATTTTATTTTCGTCTCTTCCTTTCTCTTTGTATTCTTCTACTGTCTGTCTGGTATGATGCTTCTGTAACATTTTCTTATACGCATTGTTTTTTATTTCCGTCACTTTCCTGCATTCTGCGTCAAACCAGTCCTTTACTCATTTATGATTTTTAACACCAGGCATTCTTTCAGCGGTTTTTATGATTTTGTGCTTTATCTGGTTCCATGTCATATCTACTTCATTATTTCCTTTTTTTCTTGTAACTGCCTGGTTAGCTGGTTTGCATATTCGTTTGCTACTTCTTCCTCTTTCAGTGTTTCTGTATCATATTTCTTGGCTTGGGTTCCTTTTTATTTTTGTAAGTTAGATATTCTCTCTCGTATTTTATTTATAAGAAGATAGTGGTCTGAATCGATATTGGCCCCTCTGTATATTCTAGCATCCATTACGTTTGAACTGAAACGAGCATCGATAAGCATGTGGTCAATGGCGTTAAACGTTTGATTATCGGGTGATCTCCAAGACATTTGATGTATTGCCTTGTGTTGAAAGTATGTTGTAGATATCACCATATTGAGAGATGCTGTAAAGTTTACTAATCTTGCACCATTATCATTTGAATGCATGTGTGGGCTACGCTTGCCTGTGGTAGGTCTATAGATGGCCTCCTGGCCCACCTTCGCGTTCATGTCGCCAATAATTACTTTATAATATAATTACAGCAGCTTCACCCACCATCTTTTTGATTTCCAAGAAATACTATAGCAGGCATGTAACTGATCAAATCGGTCAACACCGCCCATATATCGATTGTAATCAGATGTGGCTACAGGGCAACTGACTTCTACACGTTCACCTTCCTTATTTCTTCTCATTGCTTTCGTTATTTGACGTGGATTATGCATAATTATATCAAAACTACTGACTTCTTGCTACGATCTTTCCATTTTGTAATGGAGATGTCATCAGATTGTGCAAAGTCTTATTCACCATATTGTAAGAGCTTATCTTCTTTTAGAAGGTTTTTTGGATAATGTTTTCGGTTGGTGCTGAACGTTCCACAACTAAAGGTAATGTTATTCAACAAACAATGTAGTAACTTGAAGGAGCTGAAGAAGTTATCAAAGAATATACAATAACCCTTGGATAAATAATCTTTTGAAAGCGTAAAGACCACTCTTTCTCCTAAGGTGTACATTTTTTTGGAATCTTCTTTGCCCTGATATACTTGTAACTTTAGAAGGTACCCTGTGACTGCACAAGCTAACACCCATATCTTGAAACCACGCTTGGTGGGCTTCGTGGGCATGTATTGTTTCATACTGCATCTACCCTTGAAGCCCACCATGCTTTGTGGGACGTAAAGCTCTTTACAAGTATTACTTATAGCTTCAATTATGGGGCGTATTTTATACAATTTGTCAAACTGGGTCCACCCCTCTTTGGCATATTATCGTTGTCGTTTGCTTGGATATATCACCACATTTGTAAAAACCGTTTTTGTGAAAATATTTCTGTAACTCGATCTACTTTGAAGTTTTTATTAGTTGACCAATAAAGCATTAAGCTCGGTAATCTATGAAAACCCATTATTATCAATACTCCTATAAAGGTCCTAAGCTCTTCTATTCCCAAGTTTAAATTTACACCTTTTTGTTGTACGTAAACATTCGATTGCTGCAGAATTTGCTCTAAAAGATCCTTGCTAAATACATTTTCGAAAATTTTAATTGGTGATTCTGTGTTTATGTGAGAGGTTGGGCCAAAATTTTCAGAAAAATTATAAGTGTTGTATTTATTGGGAGTGGAGGGTTGTTTAGTGAACTGAAACGCGTCATCCTCATTATTGCTGTCATTACTGCTACTATCGCTGTAATAATTATTAAGGTCTGTGTCAACATCATGCGCATTTTCAGCTACTCCATCTAATTCATTTTCTAAATCCAAACTCGAGTCACTTACATATTTATTGATGTCATAGCTGGGGTCCTTTGTGGAGTCATCCGAGTGAAAGTCTAAGCTATCATTTGACGCTGCATAGATTTTTCTCTTTCCCAATAAATTTCTAGTGGCAGGACCCACAGTAGAAGTAGTACAAGTACTGGGTTGTTGCAGATTATTCGCTAGTAAAATTGAAAACTTTGAAAACGACTTGTTTCAGAATATAAAACAAAACTTACAAGGCTTTGCTACTGGAACTCTTTGGGAAAATTGCCTACTCTGCGATGGCATAACATCTGAAGGTCCATCTTCCGCATCGCTATCACCGCCTACATCTGAATCTATTACTTGGTCTTCAGTTATGCCATCTACCCAATCAAAGAGTTCACTGGATTTAACACCCTCTAAATAGTTAAAATTTAATCGTGACAGTAAACGATCGAAACTGAAAATAAAATTACAGTAATAAATTTTGGACAGCTGGTACTTCCAAGCGGTAGAAAATAAATAGAAACTGAACAAGTAATGTCATAATTTGGGCTATATTATACTTCAATTACATACAAAATTCCGCAAAATGCAAATACTTTTAAGAAAAATTAAATAAATCAAAAATTGCCGGTTCTACTAAAAGTGAGGTTATCTTTAGAAAATTTCGTATTTTGCGATTAACAGTTAGGGTTTAGGAAAGATTCCATTATAAGGGTACTCACAAATTAGTAGTATTCTGGATATGTGCGTTACATTACCTGTTATTGCAGTTTTGGCACTGAAAACAGCGATAGTTAGATATACTGAACACACATATGAGTAGCTAGCACACTAAATGCGCAATGGTTGATTAATCAACCACTTAGTCTGGCATGCGCGCGCTATTTGATATATGGGCGATTCAACGACCACTGCCCGGTTTGGAAAACATTGGGACATAACTGGTTGAATTTCAGCTTGCGCGCATTAACAGAAGTACGAGTTTTATAACTGGTCGCTTAATCAACCTAAGAATAATATATGATTAACTCTACCCCACCCGTGAGTAAAGAGTAGCTTTACGCAATTGTATCGTAAATTACTATTATCTACGATCATGTAAAAACTGCCTACTTTCTACACTGATTTTAGTGCAAAAACGACTGGGACAGAGTTAAAACGAGAGTATGCGAGCGTCTTAAGCCCTGCGAGTAACTAAAGATGATTTACGCATGTGTATTGTACAATATTTTATCTGCGATAGAATCTAGAAAACTAAAAGTCAGTTTTACACACTTTCGTAGATAAAATCCATTAAGGTACTATTTTGCTAGTCCGCTAAAATATCATTTTGCGGACTCAAACGAGCTTGTACAAAAAATGTATTTTGCCTAAAACAAATTACGGCACAATATTTTTGATCAATTTTTTTATTTTACAGTAACACCATGTAATAGAAAAGATATCAGTGTATCAATGGGTATTATTTCTACTTTTAAAATTACGTTTCTTTTTATTGCTCCTAAGGTAGTTTTACTTTCTATTGTTTGCTTGCTATTTTCTGTATACTTTTCACTCTTGTTACTGGTTTGACTTTCTTATCCCATGTTGTTTCTGTATAATTTATCCATTTCAAATTCATTGCCACTAAACGATGATTACTGCCGCTTTAATAGCCTCTTCTGCCTCTTGTCTTTATTCCTTCCTTCCTTCTTCCCTTCCTCTTCAACCTGCATTTGTCCACTCCTGTATTTTCCACTGCGCTCTGTCTCGTACTACGTTTAACCATTGTGTAATTACTTGTTAAGCTTCTGATATCACCCACTCATCTCTTCTGGAGACGTCTTATACTCCGCTTCGTCTATGTTGGTATTCGCTCCTTGATTTTTCG
The DNA here is from genome assembly GCA_940337035.1 of Agriotes lineatus. Taxonomy (NCBI): domain Eukaryota; kingdom Metazoa; phylum Arthropoda; class Insecta; order Coleoptera; family Elateridae; genus Agriotes; species Agriotes lineatus. The sequence goes on along the minus strand of CALNHX010005939.1, from coordinate 23,905 downwards.
GATACATCTATTTTCGGCTTGCCCAGCTACGTGTCCTGTCCTACGCCACTTCATCCTTGCCACTTCCTCTATGATGCCTGCAACCTTTGTTTTTCTCCTGATCTCCTCATTTCTTTTCCTATATCTAACAAAATACCAAGCATATGGCCCCTTTTATTACTCTTTGTAATGTTGTAATTTTATTATTGTAAAATTTTGTGAGTGATTAGTTGTTCAGCCCAGAAGTATTGACTGCCAGGACACATGCATTATTCTAGTTGTCTTTAACCAATTTATCTTTATACACTTCTTAAATCAGTGCGTTGCACCAGTATACACAGATTGACTCGATTTTTTAGAAACATAGTAATGAGTGCAACAAGGACATGCATAAGAGATAAATAAACGATAAAAAAGGTGGGGGAATTTAAGTATTCATAGTTGACATGTTTGACAATCGATAAGTGAAATAATTTAAATTTATTGATACTGACCTATATATTCATCATAAATAACTAGTTAACATTTTTTCAGGAACGGAAAAAAATACCTACAGCCTCAAAATATGACTGATGTACTTCAAATTCCAGCACCAACAATCTAACTGAATTATTCGCCAAATAGCTGCATCAGGTTCCCAATATTTTATTTATATAATTTACTAGTCTAATGTACTCAAATGTAAGTTCCAAGTTATGTATGATTGCACAAGTTGTAGTGTAATTGTTTGTTTGTGAGTTTTAGTGTTAAGTATTTCTTAATGTCATATCCGTAGTGGTAATATTTTAAATGTTATCTTAATATCAAATGTGTAATATACAAGAAAAAAGTCGAAACTATTTATACCTAGTACTTTATAACTTTTATAAATCGTGTTTTGCGTCTGTACTATTTTTAACTATTTATGTAATTTAGTAAATAATTAAAACTATTAAAAGTAATATCAATATATACAACACAGTACATAGTAAATTATAACTTTTATAAATGGTGTTTTCCCTCAGTACAATTTTTAAATATTTATGTAATTTAGTAAATAATTGAAACTATTAATATGGTATCAATATATGAAACATTGTATTTATTCTGATATATTTTACGTTTATGTAATCCTGTAAAGATTACGCTATAGTGACTGTATTGAAAATATTACGAAACGATAAAATATAAAAGTTCTAGAACCGGAAGTCGGCACTTATTTAGTTAATATTAAATCAATTTTTTTCTAAAAATACAACCAGTAATTTGGGTGTATTATTTTAATCATTCTCTGTAATTTTCAAACTAGAAAATCAAACTTAAAGCTAAAACTAAAACCTTATACATATCCTAGGTTTTTTTAGAACACTTTTTTGGATTTATATTTTCAGTTATCATAACACTACAAAAGAAACTAACATATCAAATACAACAAAGTTGAATGCACCAATGTGGGCGCATGTAATATACTATCTGTCTGTTTCAATCAAGAAAAGCAGTAAAAATAATGTTTTTCTTCAAACGGCAGTAAAATGTGGCATTATACTGCTGGATTGATGATGCTAAACTGTCACTTTATTGCCATGCGGCAGATAATATTATCTGCCGCTGACGAGAAAGGGTAATTTTCTTCTGATTTTCTTATAAACGTTTGAAGAAAAATGTTATTCGGAGCAAAAGTATCTTTATGTGGCTCGGCTGTACTTATCTGCCTCGCAAGCTCGGCAGAGAAACCGTCCAGCCTCGCCACATAAAATATAACTTTTGCTCCTAATAACATAATATACTATTTTCAGTTTTGGTTTGATGTCATTCCAGCAGATTACTTGCGGATCTGTTCTAAATTACATGACTGCAACTGCTTGGTATTCTACATCAGATAAAGGAAAGTGCCCAACAATTATTATTATTCGTAAGTGTGATGTGGTGTTGCTATTCACACCGAATAAGAGATGTTCCATAAATATGCATTACACGCTTGTTTACTACAGAGTTCCGAAAAAATAAATATTCATCACAAAGAGAGACATTATGACCAACAAAACGTTTTTAGAATTTAAATATTTTGTGTTCATGTAAAACTATTCAAATGCTTTTACAGTTCAAACCATTTTTTCCAATTGCGTTTTAGGTAAAAACATAACAAATATTTAAACTGGTATCAAGTTTTTTGCAACACCTCATTGATAAGTAATTATTGATATTTGACACTTTTTAACGTTTAAAATATGTCATTGGTGGTTAGGTTTTGCGCCATTTCGTGTCAGACTGTCAAAAAACCTAACCCGCTGACATCACATTTGACATCGACTGACAGTGCCAGTAACAATATATTTCAGTTTTTTTACAAGCTGCACATAACAGCCACGCGTTGCCAACTATTGGAAGTTTAAACTACATAAAATGTCGTGAATTTTATTAATTATTAGCAAAGAGGTGTTGCAAAAAAGTATGTATTAAACTCATTTATGAAGACTAAATCATATTATTTCTGTAAAAATAGTACAATTGCCTAATAGAAAACTATTGTACCTTAAAGGATTTCATTATGAAACAAAAACTTGTTTTAGTGCGACGATATAAGACTTTTGTTAGAATACATTAACATTTATTTCTTTTCATTTATTTAAAACTGAAATTGGAATTTTTTATTTTACGTAATATTTATTTATTAAAAACTCAATTCTATTACATTTCATTCATTCGTGTAACTAAACTTTAAATCTGAATTATTAATAAATTTATCGGTTTCAGGATATTAAGCCTTTGTTTACATATACAAAAGTAGGCTGGTAACTAGGTCATAACTTATCTGTAGGGTAATGGAATATTACCCTACATGGCAACCATAACCATATAGCAACCGATAAACTATTGAACAAATCACGGATGTTATGAATCATAACAGCCTCAGATGTTTTAAAATCCTCGCTCTACGAGCTCGGATTTCAAAACATCTGCGGCAGTTATGATACTCATAACATTCCTAGATATGTTAATAGCTATAACATATCTTATCTATTTAAACTCTGGCAAATGTTCAGTTCAAAACAGTTTAAATCCATGTATTCAAAAAGTAGCTGAATTCGAGTATGATGCGAAAATTCAAAATTGTATTATTGATAAAAATTTATATTCAAATAATGTCGCACTACAAACTGACAGGTGTGTGAAATGCAACTTGTCGAAGTTTTTGAAAATGTGGACAACAAAGTCTGACCGTCTTTTCACAAATTTGCATAAACATTCACTATAGTGAGAAATTTGTTCAGTGACTTCTTAAATTTGCATTATGCCGATTGTTTCCTATTCAGATTCGTATTCCAGATTGTTTAAATGCTTTTTGAAAATAATATTTTTTAAGTATGACGTAATAAAGAATCACACGACGTTAAATCACAAAATCGTGAACAAAACAAAATGATCCTATGTTCGAAAGCTTCTTCAGTAAAATTGACATTTTCTCTAGTTGTATGTCCTGTTGCATTATCCTGCTGGAAGTAGCTGTTCCTCAACTCACCATCATGTAATTCGTTAAAAAGATCATCTCTCTGTAGCGTTCAGCATTGACAACAAAATAAAGTATTAATCCGATATCTGTAAAGCGGACTGTGCCGCTTTCCAGATATAGCTGCCCACACACCCCCATTTTGAGAGGATGGAGTTAAACTCCATAGTCCAGGGTAAATAGCCCAATATCAATTAACATTTCTTAAATCAAAAGATAAAGCTAAAAATTGGTAAACATATACCGGGTGAAAATGAGACTAGGGCCATGCATCTATCTCCTTTGTTTATGAATGAATTTGGATGAAATTTGATACAAGCATACTAAGCATAATTTTCGATTGGGACAAATGTAATCAAAATAGCCGACTTTCGGTTTCACCGGAAGTGACACTAACTTTGGTTTTTTAAATAGATCACTCTATATGTTGTATGTTTTTTCGGAATCTACGACTCAAATTACATACAACAGTGTTGCCAAATTTGCTTAGATATTATTAGTTATTACATAAATATATTTTAAAAATTAATTAATTAATTTTCAGTTTCAGATAAAGATAAAGTAGTACGTGATGCATTTGTTAGATTGGTAATTAAATTTTCTATCTAATGGCAAGATAGCCCTTAGTAGGTGCCATTTAAGAGTGACTTTTTCTTAAAAAACTAGTTTATCAAATTATATTATTTTATTAAGTTTGTTATTGACCCTATTTCTAAAATAGCTATCATTACGAGTTGCTAAAGTCAATTAGACCAATGTTTTCCAAGTCAAGACTTTCGATGGTAAAAACAAAAATTTAAAAAAAACATAAAATGTACAGAGTGATCCGTTTAAGAAATCAAAGTTGGTATCATTTCCGGTAAAACCGAAAATTGGTCATTTTAAATATATCTGCCGGTCAATCAGAAATTACGTCTAGTATCTTGGTATAAAATTTTATCAAAATCGATTCATAAATAAAGAAGATATAAGCATTAGTCTGGTCTCATTGTCACCTGATATATTTGAATACCCTGATTCTGAATATCTAGTGTGTAAGGTCACTAAATCACGTTAGCTACGCTAACACAGGTAGGGAAACTTCACGTTATTTATGTCAAACCAAACTCGTTTTTGTCAGTGGCGTACCTAATCAGTTTATAGGTTATGAGAGAAATAAATTGAAGTTTGTGTAATGTGAACGCAATAAATAAATATTACATAACAAATTATTTGTAAACGTTTTACAGCTTAAAAGAAATAATTATCACAAATCTAAAGCTTTAGCGCTCACTGCACTCCAATACTTCGGCACCTCACATACACGTAAATGATGCAGGTCGTCTAGTGGTCTATTTATTTCTTTCAACCACTCCTGCCGTTTCATGCTATTTCTTGGTCCTTCATTTGCAATAAGTAATTCATTAAAAAGTATTGCTAAATATTGCAGTTTAAATTACCTTTAGGAACTTGAGTCAGCGTATATCCTTTTATGCTGTTGTTCAGGCAACCTTTAACGTAGCAAATGCAAACCATAATGCTATATATACGTTTTGACACAATTCGTCTGGAGAACTAGGGAATCCGAGATCACAATCATCTCTTCGGGGCATAATTTAGGCAAATGATCTGTAATCGTGAAAATTACCTTTGATATTTCTTCAGATCTTCAAGTTTCAGGGTCAGTAGACGAAAAGCGTTTTAAATTGCGGTTAAAAACGATCATCTGTATAACTTACAACCTAAAGAAAAGATTGTGGCATCGCATTCGAAGGATATATTAATAACAAGAAAAATTACTTATGCCCTTGATAGTAACGCCTATGGTAAATTTGACATTGACAAACTCGTTTTTTAAGCTTGTCAAATGGTGTTTCCCTACCTGTGTTAGCGTAGCTAACTTGATTTAGTGACCTTACTAGTGTGAGGGGCTGTGCGACATGAGCGGCATGCGCAATCAAGCAAACTGCACCGCACAGTGTACCGTTTCGTAACTATAGCAATTTTTTATTTTATGCTCAAGTTCAAGTCAAAGTATTTTTCGTTCTTAACACGTTGACCGCCATGTGAAGCACGAGTGCATCGCATGGCTCCTTAATATATGGGCCACGCCACTCACATGTGTTTCGCATGTTACTTTCACTCTAGGCCACGCAGCTCACATTTGCGCTGCACTATAGTCGTATTCTTATGAGAGATTAAGGAGTATGGCCTGGGAAACAAAACCTATGTGTTGGCCCGGCTCTAGACTAAATTTAAGACATTTTATACCTTATTTATAACATTTTTGACATGTATAAGCAAAAACGTTGTGGCCCCAGATATTCGAAAATTTTTTATTTATACGGCGGTCAACGTGTTAATTACTTCCCGCGGGTAGCTCTGGTCCAAGGTTGTCAAAGCTGGAGTAAGAGATTTTGTTTAACTAAGTTACAAAAATAAAATATGGGTTTCAAATATTTAAAGTGAAATAAACAAAAACCAAATTCTTAATGGTGGCCTCTGTGTTGCGGACGGTCCAAAGGGGGAAAAAGGGCGGCGTTCTCTAGAGACGGATACGGATGATCCCCCTTGCCTGCCTTTGCCCGAATGGCTACAAACCAAAATTAAAGAATCTAGTTTCAGCTCGTCGGTTCCGCGTTGCTCCATATTTTAGTATTGATAAGACAAAAGCCAAAATGATTTTGGGGCAGTTAACAGCAACCATAAGCCTGGCAAACGTGACCGCCGATTGCGATAGCTAAACGAATTTAAAGATTTCAGAGCCCGAGAACGGCCTTCCGGCCGGCGGTATCTGGACTGGCGGTGACTGGTGGAGTTCTTGAAGTCGAGGGCCCAAGTTAATATCTGGTGGATTTTTAGGTTCTGGTCTGGATTCTCTCCCATGACTGAGCGGGAATTGCTCTTTTATATACTTCGTAATCTCCTTCCGCGTCGTTTACCTTAGAAAATCTAGGAGGGATAAACATGATACCTTGGGGCTGACGAAAAGTAGAGATGCGAGGACTAAGCAGCTAAGCGTAGCTTGCGCAACTCGTCGGTTTCACACCTGGGTTTTATCGTATAATCAACAGGATCTCTTAACGGAATTATTGCGGTTTTTCTTACCCTCTGCGTGGCTCCAAATGCTCGCGCGTCACGCATTCTTGTGACTCTAATAGCGCCTACAAATTGATAACGTTCTAAAACAATTTGGAGGCCCGCAAAGCGTCACAAACTTAGACTCAAGGAAAAATTGGTATACAAGGGAATTTAGATAGCTGATTACAAATATAAATTTAAATTTAGTGTAAACAAAATAGTGGATTAAATATGGCGGCCACATGTAAAAAATTATCAGCCTTTGATAAATATTGATATGCAAGGGTGTTCGAAGCAGTTAATTACAAATTCGAAGTCAAAATACTGTAAATAAAATAGCGGATCATCGATTTGTTGATGACTTCCCATCACAAGACCTGGATTGCAGTCTGTTATACTATGTTGTTGGCCATGTATTTAGTTTTGCTTACGTTTTCCGTAGACTTGTTGGAAGTACCTCTTCTTGTAAATCTTTTCTGTTTTTACCGAATGCACTCCTTCTTGAGTAAACTGAAAAAGAAAACTATGAACTATGGACCAGATGACCAAGCAGGAAATGAAATAGATTATCCTTTATCTAATAGACGTGTCTGCCCGGGACGCTGTTTTGTCTGTCTGGGCGCCGTTTTGTCTGTCTGGGACGCTGTTTCAACAGCCAAACCGTAAGAGATAGGAAAAAAGTTATATGTTTCAGCAGCCAAACGGAGCTGCGACCCTCTGCGCCTTAAAACGTCCATCGGTTAGGCAACCACTTTGACACCTTCCAGGTCTGGGTACAGTTTTTATTTAATACGCGTTCTATTTGCAAAACGGTCTTTTGTTTTATTAAATGAGACATTTGTCTCACTGGACTGCTAGTATTATATCTAATAACAAAAATATAGCTATTGACACAAGTTAATGTAATTAATACAGCGAATCTAGGTGGCTATCATCGTATGGTATGGGCAAAATTGTATATGAACATAGTACAAGAACAAAGAATAGTGACAACAGGTAGTCCCCATTAAATTATCGTAAAATAACTGAAAATGCAAAAACTATTAAATACCAGAAAAAACGTCAAATATCTATATGGTATCGAAAAATTAAAAAGACACTCTCGGTGGTTGCGATGCAGACATGGTATGTGGCATAATAGAAACATCTCAAACAACGGCAACAAAACAGGTACAATGCAAGAACGAAAACGTATAAAAAAAAACCTTTGATTGTTATAGCAGAGTGTAATAAGTCACCAACCTTATTTACAAAATGGCGTCAATTAATATTCAGCAGCCTGTGTATGGCGTGCTTTTATTTTAAACATGCTTATGTAGCTATCCTTATAGATAAATGCATACTGTACCTGCCTGGGCGCATGTGTCATGTACTCGTCTGCACAGATCGAGCGCACTTCCTCTTCGATTGGCGCTGTCGCTACCGCGTGCTTCATAATGCAACAATAAGCAAATACGTAAGGCAGCTTTCATTAGCCGCATCGGTAAGACGTCTGACAAGTAATAAGATTGCTCATGACTCATGGTGCAGAGTCAACTTTTACCGACTGTATTTTTTTCTTTGCGAAGTAATCTATTCACGTTGCTCAGTGTTTCATGTAACTTTTAAATATTCTTAGACAGATTAAGATATTATTACGTATTTTGTACGTAACTTTAAACACTTTTAAACCGTCATTCAATCAAACAAAAGTTGTTTTTAGCAATAATTTATAGGTAAATAACAAGTTGACCACTTATCTGTGTTCCTTCTCAATCACATGAGTTCTCAGAGTGAGCAGCTGCAGGTGGCCCGTGGCGATGGCTGCACGGGGTGCAATGGATAACCTCGTAGTCTATGGACCTCCTATACGTCGAAAAACTCGCAGCATCATGCGTTGAAACGAGATATCAGCTTCTTCCGCGTGGTATCCTCAAGGTTCTACTTGTAGGTGCACCTGTCGTTTTTGGGTGACCACTGTACGTCGGATGCTTTTCTTGTGTATCACAAAGATTGGGAAAAACTCCTTTTTTATTATCTTCAAGGCAACCAACTCAGTTATTTCGTATATGCACACGATAAATCACATTACCTAATTTGCGTACTTGATCAATATTATACATATAATTCACTTTGTTTTTAAGGCTTACATGTTTGAATTGCATTAAATAACAATCAATATGATTGATGTATTTGCGCTAAACAAAAGTCCATTAAAAAGTAAAATAAAATGTAGTAGAGTTTCAGTAATAAATACTCAAACTGAGTATATAATGTTGCTGCAGATTTGGTAGGGTTACATTTAACACCATAATTTTTCACTATTCATATTTTTTTGCATTTTCGTCTGATTGTCTTTTAACGTTTCAAATAATAGATATAATTTTCGCTAATTTGTTATTTATAAAATAGCTTCTACTTATGTTAAATAGTGTATCCTTAGTTAGGACTTTTATCCTCAAAAGATATTTTTGTATAAATAAATATGTACTGAGCTGGTTATACATTTCTAATTAATACATTTTGTAGGTTGTGGCGTTAGCTCCAGCACAAACGTGTATTTTTCACATGTAATGTTTACAAATTTGTCTATGGCAAATTTCTGTCACTATCACAACTTATATCGTTCGAACGAGAGATAAGAAGGTGTCCACCAGCGTTGCGCAAAGTCTCGTACAAGCAAGCACGGCGCCGCCCCCACTCAAATGTACTTGGAGGGAAGCACCGATAATGAGTTGCTCGAAGAGTATAAACGGAGACTCCGCAGTCATTTTAAACCACTTGAATACCCGGACTTTCTTTCTCTTAATATTATCTTCTGACTCGCTAGCACCGGTCAGCTCCAATATTGCTAAAAGCACCAGCTGATCTTCGTCCTGACTCACTAGCACCGGTAGGCTTCGATTTTTCTTGATATACCGTTTAAATTTAACCTTAACCTTAAACCCGACTTACCTGCGTACTAGGAAAGATCTTCAGGTCAGCATAATCCAGGTGCCTAGACGTGGGCAAATTGATCCGCCTGTCGTGAGTCCGGACCAGTGATTCTAGCTGCAAAACGCAGGACTTTGTAAAAAGTAAAACTTCCAATACATATCACTTCGCAAAGTCCTAAATTTATGCACAAAGGGAGTGCCACATCTAGCCAGACGTAATACACTCGCCGTGAACATCACCGACACCGTAAAACACTTCATTCAATTGAATTTTTCCCCGAAAAATTATAACAACCTCCCGCCATCTTATTGATGGCATAAATATAGCCTGTTTTAGATCCGCTTCAAATCCAGCGGAGTGATCTCATTCAAACCGACGTGCACTCAGGTCTACCTTCCCTCTCACTTCCATTAAGAGTGTGAAGGCGCAGCAACCGAGCCAAACTAAGGTGATATTTGGGTTGCGGTTCGGTCAGGGACCCAGAACACAAGAGACTATAAGGAGTTTTATTTTATATTTATTTACATGACATTTTCTTAATTACGAATTATGTTGTATATATTTAAACCCATTATACGAGTTACTTTGATTTTCACTGTATTATCGATGTAATTATACATTTGAGCACAACGAATCCATGGGCATTTGAGCTTTACCCGATGCAACCAGTTTGAAACTAAATGTAGCGAATTTTGGTCAAGTTTAAAATAAGCACTTAAAAATTAAAATTTAAAATTCCGATACACGTCACACATTACAAGATCATAATTTAGTTTATTACAAAATATACCTTTGATAGTTGATGCTGGGTATTTGTCTGTGGCAGAATATTTTTATAACATCATTCAATAGTATTCCGGCGAATGCTTTCGCTAAATCGACAAAGCACATATAGGCTGCTTTGTTGAATTCTATAGCTTTTTCTAGAATTTGTCTCATAACAAAAATAGCGTCAATACATGAACGTCCATGTCGAACTCCTTCTTATTCATCCTCTAATGAAATGGTATTATTTAGTTTTGTAGTTACGACTGACGTCAGAAGCTTTAGCATTGTGCGTAATTTTCCGGCATTTATGTCGTCTTTTTAAAAATAGGTTTGATGATATTCGTTTTCTAATATTTGAATATTTTATGAGTAGTTATTATACTGTGGAATAACTTCGTTATTTGAACTTTCAGGGCTGTTGTTCCGTATTTAATAAGTTTATTTGATATGTATTGTTTGAGGATTTCGCGGTTACTCGAATTATTCTCCTTAGCATAGAATTTCGGCTTAGACCGCGTAGTATTTGTATATGAACACCCAGCATTTTCTGGCTTAATGTGCCTTGCACCTTGTGAAGTCGAGCAAAAACCCGCTCGATGGCCATGCTCTTTGGTGGCTCGTGTTGTTTGAGTATCTTGAGAACGAGGATACTTAGGCAGATTTGGCCGTTTTGCTGTTTGTGCATCCATATTCACTAACGTTTCGCAAGACCTTGCAGCTTGCATCATCAGAGTGAAAGTTGCACTAAGAACCGAAGGTCGGTGTGGAGCTATTTATAGTCCTCTGTGCCAGGCGCGCGGAGTGGCGTAACGCTGGCGCTGGTTGGTCGTCCGAGTGCAACGTAATCCGTGGGGCGTGGCCGTATGACGCAGAGTGGTTGTAACGCTTTACTAAAGCTTTACCTACACCCAATCTTTAATTTACAATAGCGAAGTTATCTTTAGAGATAACTATGGGAAGCGGCATGTCACTGAATTCTGCTTGAAAATATCTTTCAAACGGTATGCGATTTGATCCTCCTTTCTATTAAAAAAAAAATTAAGTTGGCTGTGCAGCTCCCGACCTTGTCAGTTAAAAAAGTAACAAAACTGTGGAAATAATAGAAGGTTTTGTAAACAGCATGCATATAAAATTTTATCGATTTAGCTTGAATAGCTTTGAAATAACAAGGCCGGTTCCATACATTTGGTAAGCACTGTATATCAACAATTTAATAAAAAACACTGGAAAGCAGTAGTAGACCCAGGAATAGAATTAGAAAGAGGTTAGCACGATATTTAAACTAAATCAGATGTGTAGAGATTATAGTTTAAGAATATCAATTGGAAAGATGAAAGTTATGGTGTTTAAGGGAAAAATAGAATTCGGTCGAAGATAGTAATAGAAAATAAAAAAATAGAGCACTTAGAGCAGATAAGAAATTTTACATATCTACGTTGCGACATCAGCTATAAAAAAGATAGCCATATCAATAACAAAATACACAAATTCCAAATGATATGAGGAACTATATACAGAACACTAAAAAATAAAACTACAAAGGACACAACTAAAGTTCTGTAAAGGTATGGCAATGCAATACTATTATACGGCAGTGAAACATGGGTACCCCTAAAAAGAGACAAAAGTAAAATTTAAGCCGCGAAAATTTCGTTCTTGCGAAAAGTGAAGGAATGCACAAAACTAGATCGATTAACAAATGAAGAAATACGACAAGCACTTCATCGACTCCATTAATGAAGAAATAGAAAAGAAAATAAAGCAATGAACACGACATGTGGAAAGAATGAACAACCACAGAATTGCTAAAAAAAGCACTACAAACCCGTAGGAAGGAGAGATACAAGGCGACCCAGGAATAGACGGAGAGAACTGTGAAATCAAAACGGGCAAACATACCTAATCTTGGAAGTGAAGAAGAAGAAGAAGAAAAAACATTGTGATCAAAGAAAGTGTTGTTTATCGACGTTCATTATACGAACAAAACTGATCAATGCTTCACCATTGTCATTTAAAACGTGTTTATTAAAATTTTGTTTTATTCCTGGTGTTACGTAGTTGCCTGTTCTAGCATTCAAATCCCCCATAATCATAGTTTAGGAAAAATAATATTTCTTGAAGATCCTCCTAAGATGCCAGTCTTTCGTATGGCTTGATATTTTCAAGAGAAGACACAGACATGATATTTAATAATTTTATTTATAACAGTATCTGTACAACTAAAATCTTGGAGAATATACACTGGCAATTATGAATATTATCTTTAGGCTTTTTATGTATTAATAGGACAACCACTTCTTTGATTCTTGTATTTTTGGGTACTCCGCTGTGAACAAGTATATTGTTGTTAAGAATAATTTTGATCATACATTATATCCAAATTAAAGTTCATATGTAATTTATATTTACGTATTCAATTTCCCAAACCCGCAGTTTGACAACCACCAGAAAACAGACGGGCATTCGTAAGGCTGCAACAGCAAAAAAGGAATTTTATTGTGCTTTACTTCATTAATCAATGTTATGAGAATAATAATAAACATTTCACAATATATTATTTGCTTTTAAAATAAATGTCACTAACACAATTACGGAGACTGAAATACGAGCGAGATGGAAAATTCGCGGGCTTAAAATTTACATATCACAGCAATTTATTCGCTCGGCTGTGCTCAAAATAAAAGCAAACGGGTTTATAAGGTACAGTATGAAGCATCTCGCGTACCACCTCCTGATTTCGCTTCCTAATTTATTTACCGGGGTTCTGTTGCAAAAATACCGAATGCCTCAGGCGAATAACCCGAGCTCGAATTCAATTCTTCGCACAAAATATTTGTTGCTGCTTTGTATTTTTAGAATGATTCTCTTTTGTCTTTTAACCATATGGGAAATTCAGCACACGGAGCGTGGGTGGGCCACAACTACCCTAATAAATTACTTTCGGTATTTTGACTCTCCTCTATATAAGATATATCCTATAAGGCCAAACGTGTTCTGTTAAATACAGAATGTTCCTAATAATGGTAATAGTACTAGTTCTTCTCACAAAAATATGAAGATAGGGAAATGATTAATAATACTATGTCAGGAAATGGTTGAACTTAATCCAATAAGTAATTTGAGAAAATGCAAAAATTAAACTTTTTAAGCATGTAACTTCTTAAGGCTGTATTTTTAGTAAGCCATATTTGTATTTATCTCTATAATGACGAGAATGGTATCCCCTAGATGGTCTCCCAATCTTTTCGAAATATCCTGTACATTCAAGTATTTATGGTATAGTCGAATACCGTCTAGTCTAGGTAAATACCATTCTCTTCGAAATATCCTGAATATTCAGTTATTTCTGTTATAGTGGGGAATATTATTCAGCATTCAAATACATTTTCACTATACTGCTACGACTTCACGCGCCATTAATCTGTACTGATTCGGGTTCTTACTTCTGGTAACCTATTACTATATATGTTTATGAATTATTTTTTTATCAATTTAAATTGCCCTGTTCATTATTTGAATGTTAATAATTATTCTATGTGCTAGCTCCTGAAAATCATTGGTGGATTCCTTTTATCTAGATTGCTTATTCTGAAATCTGATGTTCTGATTTTAATTTTATGACAAGTCAAAAATAACTTCTATCAAATGATATGTCAAACAAATTTGAAAATTAAATGACAAATACCAGATCGTTTCATTAGTCACACAACAATATCAAACAGTAAGTAATTCTTTAATAATAAATTCACCTTTTAAGTCTTTATTTTCTTTTAGTGCTTACCCAACTATCTAAACTGACCCAACTTGAACTCGAACTTATCAATGTCTTGGATGTCAACCAATCTGCTCTAATCTGCCTACTACCACAACCGTTTCAGTCCCCAAACACAGCAAACAGCTCCAATGACAGACAAGATGTCCAAACTGACTAGAAACAGGGACACAAACTCCATGGAACCAAATACACCCTAGCTGCAGCCACCAAATCCCTCAAACGTGTTTTCTCTACCAATGGTTCTTACTTGGAATTCTCTTCTAGCACCAACAGCTCGACGTAATCCAAATCAATTGATATACAATGTCAAATGTAATTCTCCAATAAACTTCATTTAGTACTTTTCTCTATTTATTCTCCTTTGTAGATTAGTTCTGCTCCCAGTTTAGTTTTTTTACCACACACTTGCAAGCTTCCTTAGTTTTATATCTCTTATTCTTCTTTAAATTCATTTTCATATCACCACGCAAATTTAGTCTTACAAATAACCCTTCTTAATCTCCAAACATATTAATTTTAAAAAAGGGTTTATTTTATACTTTTCTATTACGCCACATTAATTACAGCCACATTTTTTCAAATTTGTTATCTTAATAATCAAAACAAAAAGTCCTTAGCGATATCATTTTCTACTTTTAACACTCTATATCCTTATTTTTTATTTCTATCTACTATTTATAATAATTTTAGTATTTGTCATTACATTCAAACTTTTTTTAAATATTACATTGTATTTGAATCCATCTGTTTTTCAATTCGGTGTTTTCATTAGGAATAAATCAATGAGATTTCTTTGTAATCATATAGTAAAATATAAACAATTAAGTCTGAGCTCATTGCAAAGCAACAATTCTGTTTATTTTTTAAATAATATGAAATTGAAAGTAAGTTAAAATCGATAAATTCAAATAGAAGTCGAAACGCACCCTGATTGGTCGTGAGAATCGTGACGTCAGAACTCATATCGATGACAGTTTGTTTACATTTGCAGCGTGGTTATTGTGATATAGTTGGACTTGTATTTTCGATTTCAACGAGAATTATTGTCTTTATTTGTGTTTTGCAATCATAAAATGCCGTCAGACGAGTTTGTGAAAGCTTCATCAAACAATTTACCACCCGTAGACATTTTCATGGTGATGGAATTCATAAAGAACGACGATGCAGCTGCAGCTGAATTTCGAAATGTAAAAGCAACAGCGTAAACACTTCGGTTTCTATGTTGAAATTACTCCAAATATTTATCCAAAAATAAGTCAATTTCCGATAGTTTTCATATCATTTAAAGAACAGTTTTTAAATTATCTCATTTAGAGGTTATGTTATTGTTGTGTTAACTTCACATCATAATTTGGAAAATCATATTCTTATTTCTCATATCTGAAATGAATATCTTGCACAGGGCTACTCGTGAGGCATACGGTGATAATGCCATTGGGTATGTGGAATTGCAAAGAGAGGGCCCTTTGTGCACTTTACAGTGCAAAGTATGCTCAGAGCACAGAGTTCGGTCCATAAATTATTCTGTTCAACTTATTGTTGATGAGACAGAAGAGAAAGTTTTGGATGTCGTCTGCAATGATTGTGCTGCTTCATCAGGTACCTAATTGATTGTATGAAAAATCATTAGCAGCTCTTTTGTATCTATTATTGGTTTGTAGATGGTTGTAAGCATGCAGTTGCATTTTTGATGTGGGTGCACCGAAAAAGTGAAGAATCTTCACCAACTGAAATAACTTCTTACTGGGTAAAACCACGATTATCAACAGTTGATACATCTCAGAAGTTCATTACAGCTGCTGATTTCAGTGCCACAAATATTGAATGTCCACAGAGTACTTATGCTGGCAGTTCAACCTTCAGAGATGAAATTGTTGAAATTGGATTAAGAGAACAAGTGGCAGGACAGTTTCTCAAATATGCATCTGATGAGGAGCAAGACAAGTTTACCAGATTGTCCATTTATAAACTTTTATTTCGCTTTCATGCACTGGGAGGAGTGGAATTCGAAGACTTCTTGTCATTTTCTACAGAGCAGATGAATTTTCAGCTGTGCAAAGAAGTAGAAATACACACAACCAAACTTATATGGAATCACCTAGTATTTCTTACTAATATTTCGAAATGTATAAAAAAAATTCATGCAAATAAGAGATAAAGATAACGAAAGTGTTTTGTTGAAAATAACAAAGGTTTTTGAAGTTGTCCATCACGTATGTCGTGATAACAACTGAAAATTGTTGTTAGTTGTAAAACTAAAGTGACAGCTTCTGGGGCAGTATCATGATAGGAGATAAAACTCCTTTGATTCCACTACGCCAGACTTTAACAGGTCCTAGGTACGTTGATTTGGTGCTAGAACCAATAGTTAGGCTGTGGAGAGGTGCAGTGGGAGACAATTTCGTCTTTATGCATAATAATGCCACTGTATATACCAGCCGAGTTGCTACAAAATTTCTAGAAAGAGAAGCTGTGACGGTTCTAGAATGGCCTGCCTCTTCACCAGACCTGAATCCCATTGAGCATGTGTGAGACTGTGTCAAAAAAGGGATTAGGGCTAGAAGAAATGCTCCAGGAAATGAGGAACAGCTTATTCCAGCCGCCCAAGAGGAATGGGCAAACGTACGTCAGGAACAAGTTGACACGTTGATTAGAAGCATTCCTCGTCGAATTGCAGCTTGTATTAGGGCTAGAGGTGGTAACACTGACTATGAAAGTGAAAAACATGTCCGAAAAAAGGTATCTAACTTTTGTTTAACCAACTACCTACATCTTTAGTTTTCGCATTTTTATTGTTTTTGTTCATCTTAAATCTTTGTTGTAATTTTTTCTCCTTGTAATTTAATAAACTACGTTATAATAAAGTCCTTCTCAGTTTCTATACGGAATTTGTCAGAAATACTGAATAACATCGGAAATATTGGGTGATTCCATATAAGTTTGGTTGTGTGTATATACAAGAGGGCAATCCGTTTCTCCACTTTGGCATGAATTCAGGTTTGGACGTGTTACACTCTCAAAGCTACATGAATTTGCACACTGCAAAGTGGCTGAAGATACTCTGGTGGAAACAATAACAGGTGCATATAAAGTGAAGGATACAATATTTGCAGTTTCACCAGATGCTATTACTTTAGAGTTTGTAGTCGAAGTGAAATGCCCAACAAGTGATAAATCATTGAAAAATTATATTAAGAACATCCAAATCGCTGCAAAGTTCAAAGCACAAATCCAGTTGCAAATGTTGTGTGCTGGAAGGAAACGTGGAATATTTTGTGTTGCCAACCCTGATTATGAACAATCCAAGAACATTCAGATTTTATAGGAGGACTATGATGAAATGTTTCTAAAACAATTTTTAGAGGAAACTTTGAAGAATTGGGAAATATTTATATTTCCAAAACTGTGTGAATCTGTTTCATGAATAAAAATCTGTTTTTAAATCATTAAGTAATTGTATGAGTGTGGATCACTTTCTGGTAGTAATTTTATTATAGAATACTGTACCTTGATTGCCAAACATATTGCACTTATTGAAAACCTGTGTTCTGAAACATGTAGACTTCTCTTTTTGTTTCTACTTGTCTAACTACTCAAATTTTTTGTCTTCGAATGTAATGGTTGTCAATATAGGCTTCATTTCTGAAAGATTTCTCCAAAAACACTATTTTAAACAAATTTTAAATTGCTAATTTAGGCACCATCTAGATTAGGTAGGGATAATAAAAATCCTGGGGCACACAAAGAAATATCTTTCCTGGTGTAATTACAGAAGTACTCGTACATCCCGCTACAAAAAACCACTTATTTTGTGCTTTCTGCATTTAAAAATGTCTTACTAACTTATTTTTATGAAAATCGATCGAAAATAATGAAAACTGATGAATAAAAATGAATATAAAACTTCCCACAACCTCACAGAAACATTGTTACAATAGAATAATGGCGCTTCCAGTGACTCCGATATGAGTAGTGACGTATGCCACCCGCCATGTTGGCACTGGTCGTTTACGCGGCAAATTTCTGAATTTGAATTTGAGGGTGGATTAACTCGGATACAAAATTTTTTTATTTTTATTTTTTTTTGTTTTTCGTGTAATTGGCTGTTGACCTGTCTTCCTGCATATTTTTCAAAAAAATGGAAAACACCGAATTAGGCATATTTTATTCAATTATAAATTCTATTTTCTTTTCTTTGCATACTAATTATTCATATTCCCAATTCATATTTAAATTGGTCCCGATTATATTTAACTATTGTAATCCCTTAATCATATTTTAAAATTAATTTTTATACCCCTGTTCATATTATTACATAACATTATAAAACCTGAAAAAATTTCGTGCCACCTACTACATCAGAACGCCAATAACTTGTCTAACAAAAACTTCATGTCAAAATTTTGTGTAGAAAAAAGAGTGTTTATTGCTACCTAACGCAACTAATTGAAGATATACAAATGTTATACTCAAAATAATAATAAATACATCAACTGCTTATTCCCCCATATAGAAACACTTACGAATCAGTACCATTCGAATTCGGTATACCTCAACACTGTCTACAATAAGAAACACATTTATAACAGAATTGTATATCTTCACCAAAATTCAGTAAGTAAGGGCCTTCCCCAAGGATCTGCTTTGAACCCTCAACTATTTAATTTCTACACCTCAAGTTTACATCAACTGGTAGATAGTAGAATAAAATAGGTGCAATGCGAAGATGATACTTTGTTCCGCTTAAAAATTTTTACAGTATTAAGGTGTTAGTTTCTGCAAATTTGAGACACTTTATTCTGGGTCAGTTGGTTGGAATGATGATGGTGGTCGCTTGTCCTTGTGTGACGAACACATATGCACACTGTTTTTGGGTCGATTGGTTTCGATGATGACAGAACACATTTTTCCTGGTATTACGAGCATATGTCCCTACTATGTTAGGCGTTGCTAGATAGGGATGCTGAGGGTGGTTACTTTCTTTCGTAAGATGAACATCTATCCACTTTATTTTTTGGATTGATTAGATTCTTGTCTTGTCTCCGTTAGCTCTCCGGAGTTCCTTATTTTCAGGGTGGGATTTGCTTTGGTTTTTTAGGTTGGGTTGTATTTACTTACTCATGTTGTGATCTGTTTTTCGATTGTTAGTGCACGTATTTTCAATAGTGGATTGGATGCTTCGGCCTTGGAGATTGGCATGAATGATTGAAAAAATGTTATTTTTTGTTAGGAGTTCACGCCAGTTTAATCATCACGCATTTTCCACCTAGTTGTGAAGATTAGAACTGAAGTCCAAGCTTAATACATCATTTTCCGGGCTTCGTAGCTCAGTGGTTAAGCATTCTGGCTGCTGATCTTAGGGTCGAGAGTTCGATCCCCGATTCCGGTGAGGTTTTTTAAAATTAAAAAAATACAGATGATAACCTCTATAGAATGCCATAATTCGGAAGTGATGCAAAGCCGTGGGTTCCATGTTACTACGATGTGTAGCATATAAAAAATCCCTTGCTAGGGTTAGAACTCTTTAGTCTCGGAAAAATTAGGACTAAGGTACCTGGTACTCTGCATGCTTCAACCTTGTCCACGGGGTTGGCAAAAAGGGCATATGAAGGTCTACTTGTTTTATATCAGTCTCCCCACAAATACTACTAACTTTAACTAAGACATTAATAGTCCAGTCGTTGAAGGTAAAAATATGCTATTACCTCAGAATTCTTTGAACCTTGACCGATTGACGTGAAATTTGGTGAGTGGTTAGGGGATGGCTCAAGGAGCAAAAGTGACATAGCGCCGATGTGCGCTTTTACTCTGAGAGTGGATGCCACCTCTTCTCGGGGGTGGAAATTGTTCACTCAAAATAACCCCGGAAATCGATAGAGGGACAAATTCTAAGTAAAAAATAGTTTATATAGTTTTTTCGATAGATCGATATTTTTCGAGCTATTCGCGATTGCAAACTTAGATTTGTCGTGATAAAAATGCATGTTTTTGGACGGTTTTTCGCGAATAAGTCGAAAACTTCGCGTTCTAGCAAATAAGTTGCAATAACCAAAAATGAAGCTTAGAAAACAGCAAAGAAATTGGTTTTTTTATGAATGCTCTAGGTCCAAAATAAAAGAAGTTATGGCTCGTTGAAGAAGATTTTTTTTTGCAACAACTTAGTTCGAAGTAATCAACGTTAATTAACGAAAAACCCATGCATTTTTCGAAAAAAACTTATAGAACATTTTTTGTAGTGATTGAAAAGACCTTTAAAACGAGTACTGTTAAAAGTCGACTGCATTATAACTAAGCGAGTTACGATGCAAAAACGGTGGGTCACTCGAATTTTTGAAAAAAAATGAGCGCTAAAACCCCAGCCATTCCACCAGAATTGATATTGACCATTATCCCTTTACAAATTACTTTATTTTAGTATTACTCATGTAATCCAAAAGTTTTTCGACATGCTCAGACTTTGCATATTCAAAAAGTAAAGGGTTGAAGGGCTCGGGAGGGGTGGTCCGCGCACTATAACGCAAACTTCTAACATTTATATCTCCGTTATTTTTTTTCCTACAGAAATTTAAAAAAACTAAAATGTTTGTTGAAAAAATCCACATTTTTGTACTATATTATTTTTTACGTTTTTTTTTAGGTTTAGGTATTTTCAAAATCGGTATTTTTTTAAGAAATTTGAAAAATACGTTTTTCATGTTCATCATATTTTTTCGAAAAATACGCATTCTAACCTGCCGAAACTTCTGGATTACATAAGTAATACTAAAATATAGTAATTTGTAAAGGGATAATGGTCAATATCAAATCTAGTGGAATGGCTGGGGTTTTATCGCTAATTTTTTTTTTCAAAAATTTAAGTGGCCTACCGTTTTTGCATCGTAACTCGCGTAGTTATAATGCAATCGACTTTTAACAGTGCTCATTTTAAATGTCTTTTGAATCACTACAAAAAAAGCTCTATAAGTTTTTCTCGAAAAATGCATCGGTTTGTGGTTAATTAACGTTGATTACTTCGGACCAAGTTGTTGCAAAAAAAAAATTTTCTTCAACGAGCCATAACTTCTTTTATTTTGGACCTAGAGCATTCGTAAAAAACCAATCTCTTTCCTGTTTTCTAAGCTTCATTTTTGGTTATTACAACTTATTTGATAGAAAGCGAAATTTTCGACTTATTCGCGAAAAACCGTCCAAAAACATACATTTTTATCACGAAAAATCTAAGTTTTCAATCGCGAATAGTTCGAAAAATATTGATCTATCGAAAAAACTATATAGAACATTTTTTACTTAGAATTTATCCCTCTATCTATTTCCGGGTTTATTTTGAGTGAACACATTTCCACCCCCGAGTAGAGGTGGCATCCACTCTCAGGGTAAAAGCGCATCTCGGCGCCATGTCACTTTTGCTCCTTCAGCCATCCCCTAACCACTCACCAAATTTCACGTCAATCGGTCAAGGTTCAAAGAATTCGGAGCGGAAAACCTTCAACGACTGGACTATAATTTGCATATTAATTTTCACCGGTTTTCTTCTTTCAGCAAAATTTGGGTTGGCGATTTTTAAAACTTGTATTCTGGGTATGATCCCAAACCTTCTATCTTTTGTTTATACTGTTTCTTTAAATTTTGACAATTATGGCGTATGTTGGGTTGCCTACGCCTCAATTTAAATTTTCAGAATTTTGATAAATCTTTCAATTTATAACTGGTATTGGCGTTTAAAAATTGTATCGTATTTATTCTAGGTATTGTATAGAAAATATATTAACAAAGAAATTCAAAGGAAGAGTCAATATAAAGCTATTAGATAATAAAAGGCGGACCATCAAATCCGCCCACACTTTGAAGTCAAATTTATCAGCATTGGAAAAAGCTAAACATCGTCTTTGGCAAGAAGCAAACAAATGCATCTGGCACAGTACCAAGAAGAGAATTATGGAAATCCATGACAAGATTCGGAATTTCCTGCAAGCTAATGTATGCAGTAAGAAATTTATATAAACAAAACAAAAGAGCTATAAAAATTGAATATAAGGTTACTCATAGCTTCGAAACATCTAAAGGGTTACTTACTGCGAGGGTACTCTACATCACCTACCTTATTCAAAATATTCTTAGAACATACCTTAAACAATTGGAAAAGAAAGTGAGAAGACATTTCTAGTCAGAGATGAGCATCTATATGTAAAATTTCGTTGATGATCAGGTAGTCATAGCGCAGGATGAGATCTTGGTTTCATGCTACGGAAAGTAAAAGATGAATATGCAAAAACAAAATTAGAAAGTAACATCGGTAAGGCAGAATATCAGAGGTAAGTATACGGAATTTAAAAATAGAAGAGAACTTGGAAATGAAAGGAAGTGATAGGTTAAGTATTCAGGATGCATAATAACACAAATGCGACAATAGAAGAAGAAATAATAAGCAGACTGGGACAGATAAAAGAATGCATAGGACAGCTAAACCTACTCCTATGGGATGGTCATATAATTACAAAACCCAAAGCGAGAATATTTAATTCTATGGTGCAAAGTGTAATGACATATAGTGCTGAATCCTGGATAATAAACAAGAAAAAAGAAACAAAATAAAAGCAGTATCAATGGAATGTTGGAGAAGATGCTGTTGGGTTACAAGAATGGACAGAATAACAAATGACAAGATTCGAAGAAAAATAAATAGACAAAAAGACATAACCAGTCACATTGAAGAAAAACATTTCTTATGGTATAGCCATGTTAGAAAAGCAGACAATAATCGATGGATAAAAAGTCACAGAGTGGAATTTTGTAGAAAGAAGAAAGAGGGGAAGACCAAGAAGATGATGAGGTATACGAAGCTATGGAGAGAAGAAACTTACAGGATAGAAAGTGGGGAAATAGAAGGAATTGAAAGCGAGGTTGAAAGAAGGAAGGCAGAGATAGCTGTAGAAATCCTTATAACATCGTCTTTGTCTCTTTTTCAAAATAGAAACCCAAACAGTTTTATTGACGGTTATTAACAGTAGCTCAATAGATCGTTTATACGATTAATCATATTCCAGGTTCTAAATCTGATTATATAGTTTTTTCTGATCATAGTCTTATTTTCCACCGATTTTGTCTTCGTTAAATCCATCCAGCTCCGAAGCAGTGTTCTGGTTCCGTCAGCATATTATATATTTTTACCATGAATATGGTGCTGTCCTGGCCTTGTCCACTGAACTTCGGGCATGGGAGCGGCAGTGGTAGTTGCTGAGCTACTCGATCCACCCAACAGCTAATTCTAGACCAGTGTTTTTCAAACTTTTTCAAACCGCAACCCTCTAAAAGCAGAAAAAATCTTGCGACCCCCGATCTCAAAACAGCCAATGACGGCTCGAGGCGTTCAGTGGTCAGCTGTTTCATTCAACATTAAGTGAAGAACAGTAAAGTAGTCTTACGTTTCTCCCCCTTAATTATAAATAATATAAATTAATATTTTAAAATAAATAAATACATACCATTTAATTATTTAATAATAGTAATTTTCGATACAAGTGAGTAAAGCTAGTCTTTAGTCACGTGTGGGGCAGAGTTAAAACTCGAGCGTTTTAAGCCTCGCGAGTGACTAAAGATGCACATCTTGCTGATATCTTTGACCATCTAAATATTTTAAATAAGAGTCTTCAAGGTAGAAAAGAAAACATTCTAACAGCGAAGCATAAGATTATGAATTTATTTAAAAAAATCGTTTCTGGTTAACGTCTCTAGAAAAACGTATGATTGAATCATTTCCTTGTGTTCAGAAGATTGTCGAAGAGATTTCAACTGATCAGTCATTGGCCATTAGCGATAACATTCTTAACATGGTTGTGGGATTACAAAATTTAAACCAGCAACTATTGAGTTACTTTCCAGCAGAAGAATATCAAGCTGGCAATGGGCAAAGATGGATACTA